>JAZHEH010001828.1:3730000-3822500 GCA_036589455.1 Ateles fusciceps
TTGAAAAGTCCTCAAGTGATATTTCCAAGGGAAGACAACATTTGCAAGGTTACTAATTTGGAGTTCCTCTTAGATTAAAGCAGAAACTTGGTTCCTGGCAGAGCCAAATTGATTCTGCAGAATTAGCTTACAGACCGTACTTGGAAAACACTCATCCTGTATCACTTTTCTTAGAGATAAGACATTTCCTTTCCCCAAGGTGCCAGGATCTCTAAGTTGACACAGTTCTGCACAAATCACTCTGGTGGTGTAACTTAGAGTGTCCCAATCCCCTTTGGACCCTGGCCTCTGTAACTGGGCCATCACTCACTTAGTTTCACCTTATCTTTAAATAAATGTAACCAGAAGGGACTTGTTCAGCTCGCCACCTCTTGAGTGACGTGAATTATTTATATGGTCTTCATACGCATTTGTTAAGCCACACACAGCTAAGAGGAGAGGAGCTGTTTGTCTCTTGTTCAGCCAGAAGGGTAAGACCACAAGGTCGGGGTGACTAGCAAGAACATCCGGAAGATTTTCCCTGTTTTGGTCCCAAAGAACAGGGATCACCTGGGGCTGTTGTCTGTGTCAGGCTCCCATGAAGCAGAGCTTCAGAGGGAGCCACTGAGGCTCCTGGTCTGCCAGGCAGGGGCAGAAGATCCAGGCCCCAGCTCATAACCACCTTGCCCACAGCAATGAGCTTTGCAACACAGGCTCTGAAATGCAAGCCTCACTGGGCCACTAAACAAAACATACAGCTAACAAAAGGAGGTGCAGGAAAGACTGTGGCTTCCTGGGGGTTTCCTACAAGGAAAATCAGTCTGGAATGATCTCTAAGACACAGGTATGTTCTGATTAATTGGACATTCTAGTTAATAAAGAGTTACTACATGGTGCTGAGAAAGAGGGAGACTGGGAGTTAAAAGTACTGGGTGTGAGCCTCTCTGGGCTGCATTTCTCAAATGAACATGACATTGCCCACCTCACACAATTGGCACGATGAAGAATGGAATAATCAATGCAAAAGTGCTTTCTGAGCTCTGAGATGCTACATAATTGTCAGGAATACATTCACATCCTTGAGTGACAAATTTCAAATAATAAAACTTAGGGACCATCTTCTTTTCCCAAGCCCTTGCCGGCGGATCATGTGTTGTTTTCCCATGGGAATTTAGAAGGTACTCCCCCAGCCCCTGAGCCTCTCCACCGAGAGTAGTCTTCAAGGTCTTGTAAACTTCCTGGGTATTCGTTTGGGATTCTTTTTTTAACAAGATCATCCTCTGTTTTGCAAGGGACCCTGGAATATTCAGCCTGGAAGAGATGCTGTAATAATTGTCTAGTCCAGGTGATTCGAACTGTATACCCCGCTCCATGGAATCTCTTCTCGGGTTCTGGGGTAGGGCTGGGGGAAGCCTAGCAGTCTGGGGCTCTTACCTTATCTGTTACCATGTGAAAGACTCCTTCTGACCAAAGATTGCAAAGTAAAACAACCTAGAAAAGCTTCAAGGAATTCTGCATTACCTGGAAGGAAACTCAGGCCTAGAGAGAAAGAACTTGCAAGTTGATTGGCAATTAATTAGAGTACAGGCCTCCGGATTTCCCCTCCAGGGCTTAGCCCCGCTGCTGTGAGCTTTCCCTTGTAGCTTTTGTACCTCGATGTCAAATGGCCCTGGGCAAACAGGCACCTGCTCTGTGCAGGAGAAGTCTGGCCTGGTGACACGACCCAAGAGGGGATGTTTATTTCCTGGACATGGAATGAGTTCTCCCAGATCTTACACCTGCTGTGGGATGCTTGTGGGTCAATGAATATTTGGAATATTGCCATCTTAGTTTGAGAGAGGGCATTTGGGACCTTTGAGTCTGTCCCATATGGCATTTCCCTTTGCTATGTCAGAATCCTTGCTACCCCGAGCTCACCTGCCCCACCTGCCACTTGATATTCCATGACATTCTCTCAAAGGCAACAGAAAGAACACAAGATATTCTAGGCAATCCTTTGGTATGATCAAATGTTTTGGTGATATATTGGCATTTGCTTCCTGGCCACTGCGGGGTAACATTCCTTGTAGAAAACATTGATCATCTACAAGAGCCAAGCCCATGACCTAATGAATAAGCTTGGCCAGGCAGGAACTGAGAATTACAGAAGGAGCCATCACCCTTGCTGGGACTGTAGCCTTCCAAGAGCCAATCTTTTTATTTTTTGAAAGCCCCAGGTCTGACTTTCTGGGCAACATCTCTGGCATGATGTTGTGACCTGTGTAAAATGTGATCTGTGTAAACGTGATCTGTGTAAAATGCCTTAGGAACTCTATGCAGGTCAAATGAAACTCACCAGAGGCTCATATCCTACCCACAAACCACTGGTTTGCCACTTATTTTGGTTTTACAGTTTTAAGTCACAGCACTCTTAGTAGCTTACGTTTTATTCTCACTTCCGGATAAGGCAACCAGTTTGTCCCAGTCTGTCCAGAACTTTCCCAGTTTTAGTGTCGCAAATCTCATGTCCTGGGAACCCCTCAGTCCCTGGTAGACCAAGGCAGCTGGTCACCCTACTGCCTAAGAAATTTCAGCCTGTCCTGTTGGCTGTTCCTTGAAAGGTGACAGTGACTCACCTGTTCAGGTATTAGAGCTCCTGCGGAATCAGACTGAATCTGGATTTAAACCCTCTCTCTCTGATACTTACCACCTGTCTGAGGCCTTGCAGGTGCTCCTCAACCTGTCGGAGGCTCAGTTGTTTCATCTGCAAAATAAGAACTTTAATGCATTTACCTCCCAGGTTGTTGAGATTATATGAGACACTAAAAGTGAAGTGCCAGCCCAAAAAAAGATAGATACTGTTACTAAGTGAGTGTCGATGGTAGAAGAATGCTGGTCCCAACACTTGCCAACTTTGCCTCTGCAGATCTGAAATCTCAGACAACCCAGGCAACCCAGGCTGTGCCTGCCATCTCCTCTTGGCCCTTTGGCTCTGCCCTTTGAAACTTGGAGGCTGGACTGTCTGCGATACTGTGTTAGGGGAGGAAGACTCACCTGCCTGTGGGCCCCTCTGAAGGGCTTTGCTCAACAGAAGGACTGTGTCTCCTTGCACCTGCTTTGCAGTTGGAGATACTGCAACCTGTCTCTCCAGGCACTAGAACAAATCTGGGAGCTTATCCAAGAGAAGAAGCTCTGCTCATACCATCTTCCCTGCTCTTCCAAAACTTTGGGGAGATGGAGGCTGGTCAGCAGGTTCAGCTAAGAGCAGGTGTTGCATCTCCGTCTGTCAAAGTAAATTGAAGTTACAGGAAATTTCTCCCGTGGCTGTCAATAGATTTGCCATAGATACTTCACCTTAGAAGACTATGTAACAAACCCTGGGCAAAGCCAAGCCAAGGACTTTCATGGATTTGAAAAGAAGAGCAGTGGTTTTGTTTGTGTGTGTTTCCTGACAAACGTCAAGTTTGCCAAATCGTGGTTTCAAGTTGACCAAAAGTTGTTCTTAAAAACATTCTGCGATCCATTTCTGAGCCCCCTAAAATTACTAATTAAACAAGGAAAAATGTCACAAAGACCCACTAAATTCCTAAGGCATTATTTGGAGTTGTTAAATCCATATTTTAGGGCTTTGAAACTCAGTATTGAATAAATATCAAATTTCCCAGGAGACAGAAATGGCTCCAAAGAGATTTTCCCCAGGGTCCCGAGATCTGAAAATCGAGGTGATTCTATGCATTGCTGCCTGAGTATGGAAATTACCAACAAAAGAAATTAAGAGCAGGAACCCCGTGATTAGACTAATGCATTGATCAAGTTGTTCTTCTTGGTCTCACTGCCAGCACAGCACATAAATAACATGTGAGCAATTACCATGAGTAAATTATATGTGTTTTATAACCTTCCGTGAACATTTTCCCCTTAAAAACAACAACAACAGCAGCAACAAAACAGAGCAAAACAAAAATATTCCTCAGGGGGAATTGAGTATCAGAGAAAAGAGTAAAATATATTTTTAAATTTTTCTATGCATGGATGAACAGAACTGGGTGACGTGGGACCCTCTTGGTAGCAGAGGTTGAGCTGGAGTTTGGTTTCCCACGTGGATTTTAGGTGAATCACCCTCCAATGCTGCCCTCTCCTGCATGGAACTCTCCCTTTGCTTCACAACTGTCTTGTTGTCTACCATCTCTGTCTTTTTGTGTGTGTGTGTGATGGAGTCTCACTCTGTTGCCAGGCTGGAGTATAGTGGTGCGATCTTGGCTCACTGCAACCTCCCACTCCCTGGTTCAGGAGATTCCCCTGCCTCAAGTAGCTGGGATTACAGGCATGTGCTACCACACGCAGCTAATTTGTGTATTATTAACAGAGACAAGGTTTCACCATGTTGGCCAGGGTGGTCTAGATCTCCTGACCTCATGATCCACCCACCTCAGCCTCCCCAAATGCTGGGATTACAGACGTGAGCCACCACACCTGGCCCATCTCTACCTTTTTGCTCCCTTTTTATCTTCTTCCTTTGTGTCTTGGTCTCACTTTATCTGACCCTTTGCTGAGGCCTGGGAGGATTTGAGAAGGGAATAAGACCTTGCCAGTCTTGGTTCTAGTCAATAGTCAATGGATCAACGTGGGATAAGGCAGAAAGTGCATGCATGGAATCTGCTCTTCATGTGACTTTTCCAGCCCACGGGGCCTGCCTGCACTCTGTGCTTCTGGTCTGGCCAAGTTCCAAACCCCTACCTGCGGCTCCCCTACTGGTTGGGTTCCTTGCAGTTCTGGGCAAGGCTAGCAGTCCGCTGCCTGAGAATAAGGAGGAGCAGAACTGTCCCAACAAAACCAACATGGGTTTAGTGCCAAAATCAGCCAAAGTCTTTTTCTCCACACACAGACTTTTCCGCGTTTGTCTCCAAATTTTAAACTTCCAAAACATTTGACCCGTTTTGGCAAAGTGTATTCACTACTAAACATTCAGAGGCTACTCCTTCAATGGGATGTGTGGCTCAGCCACTTACCCTAGAGCTTTTCCCTTGATCCCTGGAGACTCCCTCAAGGGTGTGAACTTCAGACCTAGCTAGATCAAGGTTCACACTCTGGCTTGGCCACTCCCTGTCTGTAGGATTGCGGCAAGTTAGTTACACCGACTGAGCTTTTATTTCCTCATTTATGAAAAGGTGTGACATGCAGTGCTATTTGCAATAGCCAAGACATCAAAACAACCTAGTGTACACAAGCGAGCAAATGAATAAAGAAAATGTGACCCTACCCCCACACACAGAATGGAATATTACTCAGTCATAAAAAAGGAGAAAATCCTGCCATTTGCAAAAACATGGATGAACCTGGAAGACATTACAAAATGTCTAATAGAATTGTCCAACTGAAATAAGCCAGGCAGAGAAAGACAAATACTATGTGATCTCACTTACACAAAGACTCTAAAAAAGTTGGATTCATAGAAGCAGAGACTAGAATTTTGATTGCTAGGGGCTAGTGGGGGCAGGAAGGGGAATGAGGAGACGCTGATTAATTATAAGAGGAATAAATTCTGGGGATTGAATATGCAGCATGGTGACTGCAGCTAAGAATAATGCATTGCATACTTGAAATTTACTGAGTATATCCTAAGTACTCCCACCACACACACAGAAAGTTAACTATATGAGGTGAAGGATGTGTTAACTAAGTGAGTTGTGGTGATTGTCTCATGCTATATCCATATATCATATCATGTTATGCATCTTGAATATATATAATTGTATTTGTCAATTACACCTCAATATGATTGGAAAAATAAAAATTAAATGAATAAAATAAAAAGGCATGACTCTAGCAAATGTATCTGTCACTGTCATAATCAAGTTCGATCACGTCAGTCAGGCATCAGCCCCATTCCTCGCACGTAGTAGACAAGGACTCAACCAGGCGTATGGATTCCCTTAACTCTTCTTTAACCCGCATACAAGGTGTCTATTTTCTCCCTTTGCTCTGGGACTAGACTAGTGAAGAAAACTTGCCAGGGAGCTCCCAGGTCTTTATGCCGAGCTGACTGAGCTCCACCCGCCTCACATTGCTGTGTGCACTACTTCCTCTTTCTTCTCTGTAGACACAAGAGCCGGCCACAGGGGGTGCATGCCATCTCCATTTTATGGTATTTAGTCCTCCTGGAACATCTTTTGAGGTACTTAGTCTCCGTCGAAGGAATTTTCCTTTACAACTTGGATTTTGTGTTTGCTCCAGATTTCAGGAGGCTAAGGGAAGACACTCTTCCCTCCGTCTTCAGCATCTCCTCGTGCATCTGTTTGTTGGCTGAGCGCCACTCCCCTTCTTTTAGCTGGACCTTTTCTGCCTTCCTGGGTAGGATTCTGAGCTAAACCTTCCCATCTCTCTCTGTGCATTCTGGCTGGCTGCACCAAAATATAAAAATCTTGATTTAAGTATTTTTGTATTCAAGGACCATACGCAAGTGTTCATTTGAAGGTTCAGTGGCATTTTGAAATGAGAACATCATATATAAAGATGTCAGAGATGGCGCCTCCCACAGTGAGGTTGAAAGAGAGAGAGGAACAAAATGAATTGAAGAGTTCCTGGGATCCAAGAAATTTTAACATCTCATTATTTAGATTACCCTACATATAATTTTCCAATATTTGGTATTATAGACTTCTGAAGGTATTGGTTAAAATTACTCCATGCCTGACATCAATTTAGTCTTATTCATTATCTAGCTAAAATAAAACCTTACAAATAGATGATTAGAGTAAGTAAGCAATTTTCTGGTAAATGCAAATTCTCTACCATTTCCAAAGGAGTGTTCACAGCAGACAGAAATAGAAGGGCCAGGGGGTAATGGCCCCTTGGCAGTGCAGCATCCTGGCATGGAGCAGTGTGGATTCCAGAAGACTCATAACGCCTGCAGGATTTGATTGTGTTTGGAATGCACCCAGTTTCTCCCAGCAGTCTGCTGCCTTCGTGACAGGGCAGAGGCTCCGGACTCCACTCACCCTAATGATGGGGATCGTGGTGTGTTTGTCTTATGTACTCACTGCTTGATTATTTCTCCCAGCCCCTTGCGAGCCAGCGAACCATAGGATGAATGTGCCCCTGTCATCGCAGAATGAGCACAAACAGATGCATCTCGGCGTCTGATCTAAGCCCTCACGCAGGGGGTCCCTCCCCCACCCACTTTCTTGGAACTCCTGGAACTGCAGCTTGACTGGGTCTCAAACTCAGCACCAATGGCCTGTGCCTCCAAATCACAGCTTCCCCAACTCTCAAATCCACACCTGGCACCTGCCTACAGAGCAGGTTACAGAAAACATCTGCAGGAGACGATCCCTTTGGGGGTGGTGTGGTTGAACAGGAGGATCCGTCACTCCCATCCAGACTTAGTGGGTGGTGTCAGACTTGCTCTCACCATGGTGGACCTACATGGAGAGCAGTAGGTGGGTGGACATATGCTGTTGTCACTTGGACAAGTTGGAGAGGCCTTTCCCTACACACAAATAATTTCAGCTCCCAGAGACTTCCAAGTGTCTGAATTTCTATCCTGAGTTACTCCTTTGGGTTGAGGCCTTTTTTTGCAAAGCCCCTTATGCCATGTCCATGAGTATCAGCCAGCTCATCACTCCTCTCTACGCCCTGCAAGTCTGGACTCCCACAGGATCTGTACTCTTACCCCACTGTCTCTTCCTCCCCTACCATGAACAGGAGTGTGTCCTTTTCCAGTTCTGACCCAGGGTGTAGTGCTCAGGCTTTCTACCTAGGATTGATATTCTGCCAAAATGCACCAGTGCAGCCAGATCTGTGGTTAAAATATTGAAAATATTGTCATCTTGGTTGGCAAAATGCCTCTTCTCCATGTCCCCAGAGGGTTGGTTGTTCACCACTAAGGTCACTGCAGCTCTATTCTTGAATCTCCTGTAGCCCGTCAATGAAAGGGTCAGTATTCCAGGAACCTGCTCCCATACCTCTTCTGCAATAGAGGCTGTCAAACATTTTGGGTAATTTGTGTCAATGGGAGTGCATTCAGCATCTTATTCTGTTTCCTGCTGTCTTTGCTGAGCACCGTGCCTTCACATCTGTGCCTGTTGTCATGGGTTCACATAGTCTGTGACTTCTGATGGTGGCATGATCCCCCCCGAGATGGGCATCTGCCAGATGACAGCCCCCCATCCTTGCCCCAGAGATGGGCATCTAAGTTGCTTTCAGTTCTGTACCACCCTAGGTAAGGCTGCAGTGAACGCCTCAGCTCACGGCCCTATGTGGAGCAGTGTGAGAATTTCTTGGGAATGTGTACTAAAGAACAGAATTGCCTGCTCCAGGAATGCAGATTCTCATGTTGACTCCCCCTCTGCCAGATTGTTCTCCAGATACCTGCATCAATCTATATCCCCACTGACTCTGTGTGGGAGCTCCTAGACCCCCAACAGCCTATTAAAACTTAGCACTGTAAGAGACATTGGAACCAGAGTAACTCCATCTTGAGTAACTTGAGCTGGGTGAAATGAGGCTGAGACCTATTGGGCTACATTCCCAGACAGTTAAGGCATTCTAAGTCATGGGCTGAGAGAGGAGGTCAGTGCAGGATACAGGTCATAAAGAACTTGCTGATAAAACAGGTTGCAGTAAAGAAGCTGGCTAAAACCCACCAAAACCAAGATAGCCACAAGAGTGACCTCTGGTCGCCCTCACTGCTACACTCCCACCAGTGCCATGACAGCTTACGAAGGTCATGGCAATGTCAGGAAGTTACCGTATGTGGTCTAAAAAGAGGAAGCATGAATAGTCCACCCCTTGTTTAGCATATTGTCAAAAATTAACCACAAAAATGGGCAACCAGCAGTCCTCTGGGCTGCTTTATGTAGTAGCCATTGTTTTATTCCTCTACTTTCTTAATAAACTTGCTTTCACTTTACTCTGTGGACTCGCCCTGAATTCTTTCTTGTGTGAGATCCAAGAACCCCCTCTTGGTGTCTGGATCCAGACCCCTTTCCTGGAACAGCACCATCCACATGCCTAATATTTTGCCAATCTAATGATACAGAGAGGGTACCTCCTCATAGTTTTAATGACCATGGCTCTGATTATTTGGGGATTTGAGCATCTCTTTATTTTTTAGTGAACATTTTGGATTTCTTCTTTTATTTCATGCACTTTGTCTCCTTCCTATTTGGGTTATTTCTTGGCTCTCTGTTCGCTGATGTTTTTGGTATTACCTAAATATAATCCCTTGGTAGTCGAAGACATTGCAAATGTCTTTTCCCAATCTGTCACTTTTTGTGTGTGTGCACGATGTCTTTCATTGAAAACAAATTGGTCTATCGGTGCTGTCATCTCACCCCTCTCTGATTGACCCCAGAAGACAGCTTTGATGACTCACCTGTGCAATGGGGGAAATAAAAGCACCTACTTCCCGTGGCAGTTTTGAGGATCACATGAGGTAGTACATGGAGCTCAGTGGCAGAGCTCAGCAAGCACAGTGCTCTGCAGCCGCCGTGGGCTCAGCAGGGTCTGCAGCTGCTGGTTTTTCACTGCAGCTTGGGGATCCTCAGTGACAACTAAAGACATCGTCTAAGGGAAGAAACCAGGAGTCAATCAGATACCACATCAGTCTGCAACATTCTCTCTCTCCAACCAGAGCTACCAGTGGTCCTGTTTAATGTGGAAGTCCCAGGTGGTGGTACCCAGGGGATATGTTCACACCGCTTTAGCCATGCTTCCTACAGGTTTTCTGAGAACCTGTCTCCAAAGCACGCATTCTCTGACGACCTTTCATACGTCTTGTGAGCTGCTCAGACTAGAACTTAGGATTCTGCCAGGTGGTTTGCCAAGTTTCAAACGCATCCGGAAAGACTTGTGTGTGTGCGTGTCTCCTTTATCTGTCTCTACCAACCAGGTGAGCACTGGGGCTTGTTCTTCAGGAGGAATGACTCCAAAAGTCTGTCTGAGTGGTATTTCCTTGAACAGCATTAAAGTGATTCAGAATTGCACACACTTCATCTCTCCCCCTAACAGACACAGACTTGAAAATTAGAGGCAAAAGTCTCTGGCCAAATGCATTGCGACTGTTATAAGAGGAAAGAGGCTATTGTGAGATATGTAAGCTGTTTTTGTTTTTGTTTGTTTTGAGACGGAGTCTCACTCTGTCGCTCAGGCTGGAGTGCAGTGGCACGATCTCGGCTCACTGCAACCTCCGCCTCCTGAGTTCAAGCAATTCTCCTGCCTCAGTCTCCGAAGTGGCTGGGATTACAGTCATATGCCACCATCCCCAGCTAATTTTTGTATTTTTAGTAGAGACAGGGTTTCACCATGTTGGCCAGGCAGGTCTCAAACTCCTGACCTCGTGATCTGCCTGCCTTGGCTTCCCAAAGGGCTGGGATTACAGGCATGAGCCACTGCGCCAGCCTGTAAGCTGTTTTAACAGAGCTGACTCACCTGAGGGAGTTGGAGGTCCCGTGTAGAAGGGGGGATACTGAGGACGAAGCAGGACATGGCAGAGGAAGGACAGAGCAATCAGGCCCTGACTTGATTCTGCCCAAGGTCAGTCTCACAAGGTGAATTCCAACCTGCTTTTCTGCTGCTCCAGACTGAAAATCCTCACTCTCCAAGGCCTTCCTGCTGCTTCTCAGGGAACAGAGTGGTGGATGGAATGAAAGTGAAGTCACCCTACTCACCTTCTTTGTAAAACAGACGGAGAAACTGAACCAGAAAAGGAAACTGGCCTGTAATCCCGGCATTTTGGGAGACTGAGGCGGGTGGATCCCTTGAGGTAAGGAATTCGAGACCATCCTGGCCAACATAGTGAAACCCCATCTCTACTAAAAATACAAAAATTGGTGGAGGGCATGATGACTCTTGTCTGTAATCCCAGCTACTTGAGAGGCTGAGGCAGGAGAATCGCTTGAACCTGGGAGGCGGAAGTTGCAGTGAGCCTAGATTGTGCCACTGTACTCCAGTCTGGGTGACAGGCTCAAAAAAAATAAATAAGTAAATAAAAAAGAAAGAAAGGAAGAAAAGGAAAATGAACCCCCTCCATAGAGCACAACTAGTCAGCAGTAGTCAGGAATAGAATGCAGGTGATTCCTTTCTTTTCCTTAAAGCAGCCTGTGAACTTACAAAGAGACCTGTGTCTCAGAGCAGACTTCTGGGACAAAACCTTAACTTCTCAGTGGTTTAGGTTCCCAGGTGAGCTCCTAAGAATGCAGCTATGTGAAATTATCAATCAGGAAGAGACCCATTGTCAGGGAATTTTGAAGAACATCCTCTATAATGGCCTCTCACTGAGTTGCATAATAGAAAATAACTACATTTGTAGCTGCCTTTTCTTTCTGGGAAGGAGACACTGCCTTAAGCAATTTTTCATACATTATCTCACCTTGTGAGACAGAATGTAAATAGCGGGTTTGGAATTCAAGACCAATTCTGTTGAAAAACAAAGCTGGACCTCTTCCTAACACTACAGAGGAGTAAAATATAGATAAACTAAAGGCTTAAAGTCAAAATTACAACTTTAGAATTGCTATGAGTCATGTGTTGCTGAGTGACAAATTAACCCAACACTAAATGGCTTATAGCAATGTTCCTCTTTATCTCCATGGATCAGGCATCCAGCGTGGCTTAGCTGGTTCCTTCAGGGTTTCTCGCCCAGGCTGCAATCAACGTATTAGCTGCAGCTTCAGTCATCTCAAGGCTCAGCTGGGGACAGATCCACTTCCAGGCTCATGTGGTTGCGGCAAAACACAGTTCTCTATAGGCTGTTGACTAAGGGCCTCCATTTCTCAATGGCTATTGGCCTTCCTCAGTTTCTTGTCTCATGGACTTGTCCAATATGGTAGCCATCTTTGTCAAAGTGTGCAAGCTGGAAGGGCAACAGAGTCTACCAGCAAGCTGTAAGTCACACTCATTTGTAATCTAATCATGGAGTGGCCTGCCATCATCTTTGCTATACCCGGTCCCTGAAAAGCAAGTCACTTAAGCTCAGCCTACACTTGATAGGAAGGGATTTCACAACCACATGAACACCAGGAGGCAGGGATCACTAGGGGACACCTTGGAAGTCTGCCTACCACAGGACTATACAACTATGGAAGAAAAAGGAGAACTACTCAAATGAAGACACTGCAGACAGTTAATAGGCAGTGAGGGATTCGGAGGAGATGTTTATGATGTCAAAAACTGATAAAGAATGCCTACAAATCAATAAGAAGTGGTCAAAAAACTCCAGAAGGAAAGAGATGTACAAAGGCTATAAATAGGCCATTAGAGCAGAGATTCAAAAGGCTAATTAATAAGCACATAAAGAGATGTTCACATTTATTAGCAATTAGAAAAAATGCCATTAAAACGAGATAGCACTTCATTCTTTTTGGACTGGCAACACAGTTGGATAATGCCACATGTTGGCGAGGGTATGGACTCTCCACGCTGCTGGTGGGAATGTAGACTGGAGCTGCAAGCCACCCGGAAGCATCTGGCACAACCTAGGCAAATTTAATATATGCACTTGCCGTGACCCTGCAATTCTGCTCATGGACATATATCCCAAAGAAATCCTTGCACCTGTTTGAAGAGACTCTTCCTGCAGCATTGTCTGTAGGGACAGATTTGGAGGCAGCCAACTGGATGAATGGGTGGATGTTAGAGAGAACTGTATACAATCAGAAGCAGCAGATTTTACGTTTACAGAGCAACAACATAAGGGCATGTGAAATCATGGTGAAGCTGCAATTTCATGTTTGCAGAACAACTTGGGTACATGTGAAAGTCACTGTGCTTCATGAAACAAGAAAGGTACAGAACCAATTCGTTCTGATCATGAACCACCAGTTCGTCTGATCACAGTACTGTTTTTTTTTATAAGACCTACTTAGAATGTATTCTCTTTGTCATATACTTTTGAAAATAGAGTTTATAATACATGCATTCATTTTGTTGCTGCAAAATATTTCTGTGTGTGTTTATGCTTGTGTGAGTGTGAGCACATATGAGCCATAAGATAGTGACGATCCTTCTTAGGACCTAATGATTCTATGGGTAGCTGCATTTCTCCCTACTACTCAAAGGGTTAATTTCACTAGACACGAACTCTCGCGTGGCTTAAAACTATCTTCTTAAGACACTGCAGTATTTCTCTTATTTTTATCTTTCCCAGTTTTGCAAATAGCATCTCCCAGTGATCAAGACTGGAGCCACTAAATAATTAAACTTCTGGTTAAACTCACAAAAGGAAGGTGTGAGGTCTGATGTATGGGAAAACACACGTGCATATGCCATCCAGCTTCCTAAAGAGATTCCAGCTTCAAATATTATCAGCACCTGGCAGGATGAGACTATTTTATGTAAATGGATTCATTATTATTAATTTCTGCCAGTGCTCAACGATTTATGAACTGCTTTTCGAATGTAGAAAAGTGGTTCATGAATCAGAAGGAAAATGTTCCCCAAAACCAGCATCGATAAATAACGACTTTTATTCACGGATCCCGCCCATGGTGTCTTTTATCTTCAGGAAGGATGGAATGAAAATTACAAAATCACTGTGGAAGTGGGGGTTGGGAACCAATGAGCAGGCTAGGGTAGAAAAATTGGAGAGGTGGTTTCTGAAGCAGCCGCGGCGGGTTGCGGGGTGTGACTGGCTGAGATTCTTCTCCTGGGGCGTTCTCCTTCTGGGGCAGCTCCTCCTCTCTCTCTTCTTTTATTTTCACATAAACAGTTGCTGGAAGACAGCTTCAGATTTTACCATTTGCAAATGAAGTCTAGTAGGTATCTAATCTTTTTATTTTATTTTATTTTATTTTATTTTAGAGATAGGGTCTCACTCTGTCACGTAGGCTGGAGTGCAGTGGCACAATTTTACAGCTCACCGCTGCCACAAACTCTTGGGCTCAAGGGATTCTCCCACCTCAGCCTCCCAAGTATTTGGAACCACAAGAGCACATCACCACGCCTGGCTAATTTTTCCTACTTTTGTAGAGATGAGGTCTTACTATGTTGCCCAGGCTGGTCTCAAACCCCTAGCCTCAATTGATCCTCCTGCCTTGACCTCCTAAAGTGCTGGGATTATAAGCGTGGGCCACTGCTCCCAGCCTAGTCTTTTAAAAAGTCTTCATTTTCCAGTCATACACTTCAGTTTCTTGTCCCAAGATGGGTCACAGCTTGAGGCCATGCAATGTCAAGTGGTGGCCAAAAGTGCCAACTCCAGGTCTTCTGTCTATAAAGACTCTTCTAGAGCTGCTGACCTGCAAGGTAAGGACAGGAATTTAGGGACCATTCAATAAGTACTATTGAGTTTACATTTCTAGAATCCAAAGGCACTGGCAATAGGGGCCCTTTGGTTCCAAATTCACCATATTATTTCCAGATTCTGCCAGTTAGAAAAGACCTTACATCCTGCTGGACCACTGCCTTCAATATTTCAGGTCTGATAACCTCCAAAGCAGGCAAATCCATGTGAAGGGCAAGGCATTCCCAACATTGGCAAAGAAAGGGGGTTCCAGACTGTTCCTAGAATCCTGGGACCTTGCCAAATGGTTTCACGTGGAGAAAGATATCCAAGGAAGCACTCCCCTCCATTGCCTACAGATTGGACAGCAGCCAGTGAATCCACCCAGGGCATTGGAAGGCCACTGGCTGTCTGCAATCCTTTCCAGAGAAGCAACAGATCCACCTGCAAATAATCTGGAGACTGAAGCTGCAGGGGGAATCACCACTGCTGGGTCAACGCAAATACATCTGTACCCAGTTGAAGAGGGCGGAGGGCAGGCATGGAAACACAATGGCTGAAGAAGTGCACTAGTTCCCTGCCAGCTCATTCAATCGGCTTTTATCCAGAAATAACCATAAAATGGGAACCATGAATGTGCAGTCTCTCCTGGGTCCCATTTCCTCCATGTCTCCTTGGGTGGCTATCTCATGGTCTATGATTTTAGTACCTTAAAATATTCATTTTCTAATACAACTGCTTAATCCAGTATTCAACTGCAGAAACAATGATCTGTTTCAACAATGGAGGACAAATGGGAGAACCAGCTGTCAAAGCCCTGAAGACTCATATGACCATTTCCAAAGGAATGCTTTACATATGGAGTGAGCTTTAATCCCTAGGGTAGATGTGGCCTCACAGTCATAGTTGGTTTTCTATGTTAAACAAACTCTTACCTTTTAATGCTATTGTGAAGAAACCAGAAAAGTTCTTTAAAAGCAAATAATTAGATAGCTTTATTTGGTTTTGTTTTAGATGAGTTAATCTGTGCATCATTTCTAGACAGCATATAAGCACCACTCTTCTTATTTAAGGGAAGAAAAACTGACATATAAAGAAGCCAAATATATGACATGACACAAAGGCATGACAGCAAATTGGAACCGAGTCAAGAAGATCATTTTCTGTTTCTGAATCTTTGTCCCAGAAGTGTAGCCATTCAGTTATTGAGCACCTTCTGTCTGCCAACACTGTGTGGGGCCACCTCAGCCTCCGAGGTAGCTGGAACAACCATTGACAAGCCCCATAAGGGCCCTCCTTTTCCCAAGGGGAGGGAGGAGATGATGGTAATAAAATGCAATAATGCAATGAAACTGGATCATGGAGAGTTGGGCCTTGTCCTAGAAAATTAGATGGATAGAGAAGGTGTGTTTAAGGAGCAAAGGCCTAGTGACAAGATGGACGCAGCCATGTGAAAGGCTGGAAGAAGATTCCAAAAAGAGGAGCAGGGATGGGCACTGTTCATGCGATGGGAAGGACCAACCTGGGCATGGCAAGAAGATTAGAGAGAGGTGAGCTTAGAAAAGCGAGCTGAACCAACACATGTGGGACCCACAGTCTCTGGTGAGGGGTTTGGATTTCATTCTAAATGCCATGAGTAACTAGGAAGGTTAATTTCAATTACTTTATTACCATGGAACTTCATTGAAGAAAACACGCTAAAAAAAATGTGAAGAAACATATTTTCTCAACGTATTGGCAAATCCAGTCCTCAAGGAGGAAAGAGTAGATTGGCTGTCGTTAGGAACTGAGTAAATCACCCACCGCCTTTAAATGTCTCCTCGGGTCTGGTTGCTCCAACATAAGCCAAACCTCTTTGCTGCTCGAGACACCAAAGGTTGTCCAACTTTGAAGAAGTAGAGGTTGAAGGAAAAGGCATTTGAGAATTAAATATATGCTTCAATCAGTTGAACTTTTATACAGATTGACTGCAGTGAAAAATTAGAGCTTTGTGTAATCCAATAGAGTAAAATCAAATGCCCCAAATAAATAAATAGTTGTCTTTTTTTATTAGCTTTCCATCACCCCTGGATCCATTTGTAGGTTGCCATATGTCACTTCTCTCTTCATTTGCAATGTTGCCTCTGAAAACTCTTCTGTTTATTTGAGCTTAGCAATCAGGCTTAAAGGTACCAATATGTATTGTTCTAAAGTGTATATTTTTTCTGTCTACCAAAGACATAGTGACTACTCCTTTTATGGGAAACCAGTTATTAATCCAGTAAGTCTACATGAATCAATATCTTTGCGAAATGACACCGTGTTCACGTTATTTTATGTTATGTTGATGGTTAGCTAATTTTGGAATGGAGACATTTCTTCTACAAACAGACATAGTATAATTTAGTGGTGAAAACGTCAGTCACCACAGGTTGTATGTCTTTGTCCGGGCAGAAGAGGGCAGATTTATTAAAAGAAATGCAGCTGTATATTCCTTGCCATACTCTGACCCAAAACATCCATTTTGCTTATGATTTTGTTTGGCAAAATGACATCAGCTGCAATCACTAATAGGGAGACGATGCCAGAAGTCATTGTTCTGGAGGTCCTGATTCCACATTCTTGCTCACCACTTCAGCATGGCACAGACATCACGGTGCTTTTCTCTGCTGATAGCAATCTACAAAGGAAAATTTGCATAACACTAAGCAAATGTGTAAAATTTAGCCTCCCAAAACACATGTCAGTATGACTACTTTTTTCTCATCTCTAGCAACTCACGGGGCAGACTTGCAGTGCATGGATTCTTCTTCCACCCCAGAGATAGCTTCTTTCTCAAGACAACTCTCTTTCTTCTGCCCCCTCATCCCCCGGGCATTGGAGTCCAAGGCAAAAGGAACGGGAAAGAGGGACTAAAAGGAATCCATCGGACACAAGGAGTGAGGGACAAGGAGACAAGAACATCTGGAGAATCAGACATTGTAGTAATCACTGACAAAGGGGGTGCATAGCACACCTGGATTCACGATCTTTTTGCTACTGAGTTGCCCAAAGTGTTTTCACTGAATCACAGATAAAATGATCATTCGGAACTGTTTCCACTCCTGAGTGAAAAGAAAGCACAGACTTAGCAAGATAAGGAGCGTCTCCTCTGTTTCCATAATCAGCATCAGAATTAACAGTGAAATAATGATAAACGCCCACGTGGTAGTCTGCTCCGTGAGTGGACCCCAGGGAGTCAGACCTCCCCCTGTCCCTGCTCTCCCACATTGACCCTGGACTGGCTTTGGCTACCGGCTCATCAGCAGACATCACATCATGCAAGCACAGATTTGCATAATACTGTCCTGCTGGGGTAAGAAATAATGATGATCAACATTAAAGCACTATTTCTTATAAAAGGTGAAACTTGTATGTCTTATCTTATTTATCCTAACATAGTCCTGCGAAGTAATCACTGCTACAATACCCATTTGACAGATGAGGAAGCTGAGGTACAAGGAAGGAAGTGCCTTGCCCAAGGTCATACAGCTAGCAAGGGTGAGGTCAGAGGTACCCTGTTGGTTTTAAGTCAGCTCACATGCTGCTCAGAAGGAAACTTGCAGCCCCTGTCATCTGCTGCAGTGTCCACCAGACAATTCTCCTGACCCTACCACCCAAGCAAGTATCAGGGTTTAATTGTCCTTAAGCAAGGGAAACTGCCAGAGTTTCCATCTCTTCCTGGAATTAGGCCCTTTCCTGGGGCTCTCTGCTTTCACAGGGCCTTATTCATGCCGCTCCAGAAAAGCACAGCAGAACATTGTCTTGAGGAAACTTGAAGGATGGGTGGGTTTTTGTGGCTGCCAAAGGCATAGAGATGATAATCCAAGATCATATCCGAGTTCTGAGGGGTCTCAGGACACCCAGATTTTGCAGTGGGGGAGGAAAAAAAAGGCTTTTCACTTTCTGCCTAACAAAACATATATATCATCTATTTGAGATGGAGTTTCGCCCTTGGTCACTCAGGCTGGAGTGCGATGGCGAGATCTCAGCTCACTGCAACTTCCACCTCCCGGATTCAAGCAATTCTCCTGCCTCAGCCTCCTGAGTAGCTGGGATTACAGGCACCTGCCACCACACCCAGCTAATTTTTTTAATTTTTGGTAGAGACAGGGTTTCACCATGTTGGCCAGGCTGGTCTCAAACTCCTGACCTCATGATCCGCCTGCCTCAGTCTCCCAAAGTGCTGGGATTACAGCCGTGAGCCACCACATCCTACAGAAAACATATTTGAAATGAAGTTTGGACCCATGTTGTTCTTCCCCCAAGCAAACATCTGCTCCTAGAGGCATGGCCCCACAGGGCCACTGAGAATGAGGACCTATCAATCTCACTCCAGACAGTAGCGTTTGCTCTAGCTCTTCCTGGTCCAGGGTCCACCTCACCCACATCCACTTTGTAAAGCTGCTAACAAGCTTTGGGGACTCTTGAAACTAAAGACTGTAACCCTGCAAGGGGAGACACCAAGAAATCAGTCTCTTCCTGAGACCCCCAGAATACAAGATGACCAAGTCAAGGGCAAGGTCTGGGTTTTAATTATCTGCTCTTCTTGCTCAGTGGTTCTGGCGTAAGACACCCAGAACAGAGTCCACACCATGCCCACACCAGTTTCTACTGCCTGGAGGAGAGAATAAAGGGTGGAGCGTGCAGGACGACTTGCTTCAGCTTTATATCCAGGTGGAGTTAGGACCAGCTGTGTGCTCTGGTCCAGAGGGTGCTAATGGACATGTGGGTGAGAGGACAGATGGAGGGTGGGGTTGGCAGCAGAGCCACCTGTGAGCTGCCTTTGATTCAGAGTGGGACCAGGTGGGAGCACCTCTGCATGACTATAATAACCTTCACTGCCACACATCCATGCTGCTAAAAGTTTGATATAAATTCTATGGATTGACAGTGTCCATCCCCCAAAGAGATACTAAAAACAAATCTCACCTTCTGGAGGCAAAGCATTCATTGCTGACATTTAGTGGTGGTAATATTGGGAGTTACGGTGGGGGGGATTAGTTCACAGAGAAATCCTGGCGGAGGGGGGCCAGGCCCAACCTCCATTCTCTCTAGTCCTTTCTCTATCTATGGGTCAGAATACCTTAATTCCAACTTGTCCAGGT
Organism: Ateles fusciceps; assembly: GCA_036589455.1. Taxonomy (NCBI): domain Eukaryota; kingdom Metazoa; phylum Chordata; class Mammalia; order Primates; family Atelidae; genus Ateles; species Ateles fusciceps. Next base: position 3,749,303 of record JAZHEH010001828.1, read on the forward strand.
CCACAGTCCACACAGTAGACCCAGGACAAAAATCAGAAATGAAATCTAGCTGCAAGGTTGCACCATCCCAGGAGCTCTCTTGCAAACCTGGGTGTCTCTCGGAATTCCTGACCCCTTCCATAGATGCCGTTCATTCCTCAGAGAAAGTGATCTCCCCCAGGGTGGGGGAGCATAGAGTCTAGAGGCTGCCCCCACACAAGTACTGACAGAGCCTACTTTCCTTCACATCCCCCTGAGGCACTTAAAGATATCCATCACCCAAAGACATCTGTGATCTTGGGCACTGACCCCTTGACCTCCCAGCAGCTGGGGTTTCTGATCTGAGCTCAGTGGCTTTCAATTCCAGCAAGGAGAGTTTCCCTGCTTTCTCAAAGGCACTCAAAAAGCCCCAGGTGGTGGGCTAGTATTTCTCAGGAGGCCCTGTCCTGGCTCCTTGACCCCAGCCAAGGTCCAATTGGAACGTAGGACAGAGAGGAGTCCTGCAGGAGCTCGTTCTCCATACTTCCGGGACTCACTTCCTCTCTTTCCTATCTTTGGGTTCCTTTAATGAAATGTTCTCCATCCCAGGCAGGAAAACCATTTCCCTGAAAAATATAAAATCCATTGCTGAGCGCTGCAGCGAGAATTAACCTTGATTACCGCAGTAATTTACTAATCAAAACTGGAGACCTGCTAATCAAGCTGGAATTGCCAGCTGCTTGATTTTTATAGTAACATAACCAAAATCGAACATTTGGTAAACAAGGGGTGTGGGTGTGATGGGGGAGACTGGGACAAGGTGAAGGAGGGGCAGGGCTGTCCCAGGGGCTGGAAAAAGGCTGACATGTGCTCTGTTGACTGGGCAACAGGAACAGCTCAAACAGACAGAAATGCAGAAACTTCTTCTGAATGGGACAGCCCATGGGAACTCATGCAGGGTGAGTTTTGACACAAAACCAGGATTTTTGCAATATGGCTTGTTTCAGGTTTGGGATCTCGGGGACTGGGTTCTTCGAGTCGTTTATTTGTGGGGGCAATGCCAGCAAACGTCCATAGGGGAGCAAGGAAGCGAGACAGGGAAGAGAAGAAAGCCTGATGGGTTTGAGAGCAGGTTGCTGCTAGGGGTAACTAGAGCTCAGATCTGCTAAGACCCCTGGGGGATGCTGTGCAGAATGGGCCACAGAGTGGTCCTACCCAATGGGGACAGATGCTCCTGGGGATATTAACTCCCCAGCACTTCTGAGCTGCCTCTCCTGCAGGGCTGGAGGAACTTGCAGTAGAAATTAGTCCACAAGTGAGCCCTGTGAGTGCTGTGGAGATGTGGATGTCACCAACTGCCTTGAATTGTATTTGCTCCTCTGCATGGCTTGTCTTTAAACTTCACTCCCTTAGCAAACATCAGCCCCTCTGAAATGCACTGTTTTGAAGAAGAAGACACCATGCTCCCTCACACATCTGTGCTTTCATCCATGCTGTTCACTCTGACATGGATGGAGTCAGGTGAGGGGGCTCTCCCTGGGCCACGTGACCTATGGTGTGCCCAGAGTACCTCTTGTTTCAGCTCCTAATAGCACCTGCCACTCTGTGCACTTCCGTTTCTATTTCCCTCCCCTCCTGCTAGACTGAAAATAACAGGAGGGCTGGACTGTGCTTTTCTCTGCATTCCTCCAGTCTAGAAGAATACTTGGCAAGTGGGTTCTCAATAAATCTGTGCCAGTCAGGTGACTGATGAGCCTAGATCGAGGGCTGCAGAAGAACGTCTCTGTCCAGGACCAAGGGACCTCGTAAACAAGGGCCTTCCAAGTTGCAAATGCCCTTTATCATGTGTGACCACTTCACTCTCCAGCCAGGAGACAGGTAAGAAAGGAGTCATTATGATACGCACCCCACACAAGACGAAACAGACCTGAGTTCAGCCTCAGCTACGAGGAACAGCCACTCCATCAGCACCAAATTCTAAGTGGCCGAGCCCAGAACTGAACCCGGATGACTTGACTCGGAGCTGCTGGTGCTTTCTCAAGCAGAGAGCAGTCTCATCTGTGCCAGGCTGCAGCCCAAGGGTCCTGGCTCCCAGGACCACACCCTCCTCTGAGTTCCCTTCCTGGCCCCACGGTGCTGAGCAGTGCAGCAGGTAAAGATGTGAATACCGGAGTTGGTCCTGATCCTCCTCTATCCCATGCCCTCAGTGAGTATTTCATCATTAACAACAATAACAAGGACACTCCGTATTTAGCACCTCTCCCTGAAGCAGCCTCCTGGCTGCTGTGCAGGGAAAGATGGGTTCAAGAGGCAATGCTGGCTGCTGGTGATGAGAAGGCCTGATTGGGGGCCCAGCACTGCACAGATAATGACATAAGTTTAGACAAGGAGCAGTGGGTACTGGGAAGGTCATAGAAAGTCAAAGAGAGTAGGGGAAATGTGTTCATCTGTTTGCGTTGCTGTAAAGGAATGCCTGAGACCGGGTAATTTATAAACAGAAGAGGTTTATTTAGCTCATGGTTCTGCAGGCTGTAGAGAACCTGCATGGGGCTGGCATTAGCTTCTGGTGAGGCCCTAGGAAGCTTCCAGTCATGGCAGAGGGAGAAGGGGAGCCAGTGTGTCTCAAGGCGAGAGTGGGAATAAGAGAGAAAGAAGGTGCCAGGCTCTTTCAAACAACCGGCTCCCCCTGTGAACTTGGAGTGAGAACTCCCCCATTATGGTGAGGATGGCACCCACACACCCATCAGGGATCCTCCCCCATGACCCAAACACCTCCCAGTAGGCCCCATCTCCACCATTGGAACTCACTTATCTACATAAGATTTGGTGGTGACAAAAGATCCAAATCATATCAAGAAACAACCACAGCACATCTCCCCAGCCCCAGCCAAGGCTGGCTCAGGACTGCTTCTCAGCCCTGAAAAGGAGGGCCAGAAGGTTTCTGGCCAGTGGGGAGTAAAACAAAGCATGCAGGAGGATCAGAGAATGGAGCCTCCTTCAGGTGCTGGCATGGGCCGGAGGGAGGACTGGCTGGCCGTGAGGATGCCGGGCTGACGAGTGCAGGGGCAAGTGAGGAAGGTCCAAAAGGTCCGAGCAGTCCACATGCACGTGACGGGAACAGCCTCTGAGGGATTTCTGCAGCAACTCCTGCCTGGAGTTCCCCCAGAGGTTGGGGAAGAAACCTCTGTGAGCAGTTGTTGGTCATCCACACTTGGTGCCATGGAGGTGCTGATTTGGAGACACTCACCCTCCAGCACCATGGACGAGGAGAGCAGGGGCTTCCAGAAAAAAAAAAAAAAAGGCCTTCTACTTCTCAGGGTTCCCTCTAAAGTGCCAAGAGTGTAGGACCTGCAAGGAGACTTCAAGAGGCTGGGCAATGCAGGTAGCAGCATTCTGTCTCCACCTACGGAAGAGGCAGCTGCCCATCCTACAGTCTGGGCTCTGAAATCATGATTTCAAGCAGTAGCAACAGGAAAGAGGAGACTTCCCTTCTCCAGTGAACACGTTCCAGATGAGCTCAGTAATAAACATGGCTGGTAACCAGCCAAGGAAAAGGGCCCAGAGGCTGCTGTGGACACAGAGACACTGACGTTGCCATGTGCGTCCAGCTGACTGCCCCCAACCACCTGCTTGGGCTCTGTAAAGCCAGGAGTTGAGACTCTTTTTAAATTAACTTACATTTTTCTTTTTTTCTTTTTCTTTCTTTCTTTCTTTTTTTTTTTTTTTTTTTTGAGATGAAGCCTCACTCTGTTGCCCAGGCTGGAGTACAGTGGCGAGATCTTGGCTCACTGCAACCTCCACCTCCCAGGTTCAAGTGATTCTCCTGCCTCAGCCTTCTGAATAGCTGGGATTACAGGTATGCACCACCACACCTGGCTAATTTTTGTATTTTTAGTAGAGATGAGATTTCACCATGTTGGTCAGGCTGATCTCAAACTCCTGACCTCAAGAGATCCACCCACCTTGGCCTCCCAAAGTGCTGGGATTACAGGCGTGAGCCATTAACGTTTAATAACTTAAATAATACATGAACATGTTCTTGTTATAAAATATTAAAACAATACAGATAAGACTAGAGTCCTCTCTGACCCTCTCCTATCCCAATCCCCATATATTCTGTACTATCGTAATTATCTGTGGGCATGTAGCTTCCCGACATATCCTTTGTATTTTGATGGAAAACATACAGCATTGGTAGGAGACAAGGGACTGTCATCCTTGCCATTCTTGATGTCTATATAAACATGATGTGGACACTTCTCTGTTACTCAGAGGCAAACCATACATTTGTGTCTGGTCACTATGCACCAATTCCCTGCTGGTGGGCTATCTGGCTAGTTTTGGCTTTTGATGTTTGCTGCATCCTATTATGGGAAGCATCCTTCCGTGGGACTCCTTGGCTGTCATTTTCTGAGAGCACACACCCAGTGTGGAAATGCTTGAACAGCAGAAGATTATAGCCATACTAGAGGTTGCCACCTTGCTGTCCTAAGGGCTTGTGAGCTGTGTGCACCCCCACCCTGTTCTCACACCCTCCCAATCTCCGACTGAATTCTCTGATTCAAAAGTTTTGCCAATTTGGAGCCATAGAATGCTATTTTAGTTCACATAGCATGGACCACTGGTGAAATTGAGCAGCTTTTACTTATTGATCATTAGCTTTTCTCTAAGAAGTCTTAGCCTTTGTCTGTCTTTCTATGGAGGTGTTTGTCTTTTTCTTATTTATTTGTAGTTTTCTGTGTTCACTCACATATGCATGAACACGCACATACTCTAGAAACTGATCCTTTCAGCATTGTAATGACTCTGCAAGTCATCATAAAGGATTTTTCTCCTTCTCCATCTTCTTCTCATCATCATTCTCCTCCTTTTTCTTCTTGGGAAAATCTAGGCAATGTTGAAGAGGCATATCTACCTTTGGCACGTTCTGGAAACTTCTTTCTCATCTTACCTCTGCGAAGCAAAAAGCCCAAATCTAACACTTGTAGGTCACAGAGCTAAGCAGCTTTTCTAATCTGTTTTCTTGAAGCTCTATGATTAATAAAAGCCATGAATTCTGATTATTCCATAGGACAGGAATACCACGTATCGTCCCTGCCAACACATCTCTGGTGTGCAAGACAGATGTGACTAATTCATCTGTAAACTCCCTCGTCCGGAGCCTGGTTCAGCCTCAGAACTCTTCTTAACAATAGTAGCCACTACCATGACTTGGCTGGGCTTGGCCTGTAAGAAAATCTATACACTGTCACTGCCTCAGCTTCATCAAGTACATTTTAATCATCCCAGTTAACAGGGGTTTCAAAGCCTCCCTACTTCACAATGATTATCTCATCAGAGTTTTCATTAAAAAGAAAAACTCAGCTAATTGGTTTGACCTCTCCATTTAGGAAAATGATAATAATAACAAGCTAACATTTATTGAGTGGTTATTATGTGCCAGACAGTGTGTAAAATGCTTTACACGTATTTTCTCATCGAATCTGACAGCAGCGACTTAAGTGGAATGCTGTCAGGTAATGGGATAAAGGCAAACACAGTGTCTCTGCTCCTCTGAACTTGACCTTTCCTCTCCTACAATGTGAGCTGCAAGATGTCAGCTTTTCCTTCTGCCTGAACCATTATTATGTAGCATGTTTATCCCCTGATATGCTCAAAACTGACTGCGCCACAGTAGCTTCCTTGTCTTCGTGATCCAGAATGCAGATTGCAGTTTGGTAGAGAAATAATAGAAAGAAATTGGCAGAGAAATGGTAGAGATTTCATTTGGAAAGTCGGGGGTGCCTGTAGTTCATGGCGTCCCAAGCAGATCACCTTCAGCAGGCTGTGGTTCATGCACCTGGCTGCCGCTATTAGACTGGTGCAAAAATAATAGTCATTACTTTGGCAAAATCCCTAAATCATTTCTCTCAAGTTCAAAGTATCACAGATCTCTAGGGCAGGGGCAAAATACCACCAGTCTCTTTGCTAAAACGTAACAAGAGTCACTTTTGCTCCAGTTCCCAACAAGTTCCTCATCTCCAGCTGAGACCACCTCAGCCTGGATTTTATCGTCCCTATCAGCATTTTTGGACAAAGCCATTCAACAAGTCTCTAGGAAGTTCCAAACTTTCCCACATTTTCTTGTCTTCTTCTGAGCCCTTCACACTGTTCCAATCTCTGCCTGTCACCCAGTTCCAAAGTCACTTCCACATTTTCTGGTATCTTTTCAGCAATGCCCCAATATACTGGTGCCAATGTACCGTTTAGTCTGTTTCATGCTGCTGATAAAGACATCCAAGACTGAGAAGAAAAGAGGTATAATTGGACTTACAGTTCTACATGGCTGGGGGAGGCCTCAGAGTTATGGCAGGAGGCGAAAGGCACTTCTTACGTGGCAGTGGCAAGAGAAAATGAGGGTGAAGCAAAAGTGGAAACCCCTGATAAACACATCAGATCTTGTGAGACGTATTCACTATCATGATAATAGCATGGAAAGACCAGCCCCCCATGATTCAATTACCTCCACCTGGGTCCCTCTCACAACACGTGGGAATTCTGGGAGATACAGTTCAAGCTGAGATTTGGTGGCGACATTGCCAAACCATATCACCAACCTCATAGTATCAGGTAGCATGCGTGTACCTACTATCTAGTGTCTGCCTGCATCTCCTGTGGGTTGTGCTCAACCCTCGGAGTCACCTCTCCCAAATTCTTGGAAGTAACCCCTTCCAACACATTAGCCCCCAGCCAATGATGGACTAATGTAGTGTTAAAAGAAAAACTTCAGCCGAATTAAATTTAAAAGAGTTTAACTGAGCAAAGAATGATTCTCAAATGGGGCAGCCTCCTGAGCTAACGTAGACTGAGAGAATCCAGCCCAGCCACGTGGTAGAAGATTTATGGACAGAAAAAGGAAAGTGACCCACAGGAAATGGAAGTGAGGCACAGAAACAGTCCAGTTGGTTATAGCTCAGCGTTTGCCTTATTTGAACAGGGTTCGAACAGTTGACTGCCTTTGATTGGCCAAAACTCAGTGACTGGCACAAGAGTGGATGACAGTCTGTTGACACTTCCATTTAGGTTCTAGTTCACCATGTACAGAGAAACTTTTAGTCCAAACTTTTTTTTTTTTTTTTTTTTTTTTTTTGAGATGGAGTCTTGCTCTGTCGCCCAGGCTGGAGTGGTGTAGTGGTGTGATCTTGGCTCACTGCAACCTCTGCCTCCCAGGTTCAAGTGATTCTCCTGCCTCAGCCTCCAGAGTAGCTGGAATTATAGGCACGTGACATCACACCTGGCTAATTTTTTTGTATTTTCAGTAGAGACGGGGTTTTACCATGTTGGTCAGGCTTGTCTCAAACTCCTGACCTTGTGATCTGCCCACCTTGGCCTCCCAAAGTGCTGAGATTACAGGCATGAGCCACTGTGCCTGGCCTAGTCCAAACTTAAAATATGTCAGGAGGCAACTTCAGGCTAAACGTGATTTAACAGTAGGAGTACAAACACCCAGACCCCTTGCCTGAAACTGGAATGACTCTGAAGGGCATGAACATGCCACAGGTCTGACGGGGGCTGAGGCGAGACTCCAGCTGAACCCACATCCGTGCCCAGCATCTTCCCTGCCCTCCTTGGCTTCCCTCTCTCCCCAACCGGTGTCATCAGAGTGTTCCTTCTATAAGTCACATGCATAGGTGTCTTGATCTCAGGTTCTGTTTCCAGGCACCCCCGACCTGAGACATGGCTAAAGAGGACTCTTCCTCCAGCTTGATCTGTTTTCACATTTAAGCTCAGTGACAAGACATTAAATTGAGAGGAAGGAATATTTACACAAAGGACTTGGTCTTCTAGATCATCCCAGAATGAACTCATTGTGCCTCTGCACCTTTTCCTTCAATCAAGAAAGCAGATCATAATGCAAGTGAATGAAGGACACGGGGTGAGTGAAGCCAGTGGGCCACCTGTGCGTTGCTCTGGCCCTGGCTGGCTTTGTTAGCATTTGTTGAGTGTAAATGTAGAATAAGGAGCAATTTGGAAGGATCCTAATCCAATGACTTCTGTTATCAGTCAAGCCGTATGTATTAGTTCGTCTTCATGCTGCTGGTACAGATATACCCCAGACTGTGCAATTTATAAATAAAAAAAGATTTAATGGACTCACAGTTCCACATGGCTGGGAGACCTCACAAACATAGTGGAAGGTGAAAGGCACATCTTACATGGTGGCAGACAAGAGATAATAACAGAACTTATGCCTGGGAACTCCCCTTTATAAACCATCAGATCTCATGAGACTTATTCACTATCACGAGAATAGCATAGGAAAGACCTGCCTTCATGATTCATTTACCTCCCAAAGAGTCTGTCCCAGAACACATGGGAATTTTGGGAGCTACAATTCAGGATGAGATTTGGGTGAGGACACAGCCAAACCGTATCACCACACATTCCAAGGGCCATCCAGAGCCGGTTCTGAATTCTATGGGCCTGGCTCTCCCCCTGGTCAGCACCTCAGTTTCCTAGACTGTCAGCCTCCTGGCTGCCAGGGGTACTCATGTTCTCAGATACCTGAGTCCTTTTGCTTTTTTCTGTTAACCTCAGGCTGCATCGACATAGTATATGATGAAATAGTTATCTTAATAAATCAGAAATAAAACACAACAAAAATCTAATCTAACAACCACTGATATCCACTTACTTTTGCCTGAATTATTTGGATTTTTTATTGTTGTTCCAGAGATGAAATATCTGAGTATCTTTTTTTAAAAAAACTATTCGGCTTGGCCAAGTGCAGTGGCTCACACTTATAATCCCAGTGTTTTGAGAGGCGTAGGAGGGTTGTTTGAGGCCAGAAGTTTGAGACCAGCCTGAACAATGTAATGAGACCCTGTCTCCACAGAAAAATATAAAAATTAGCTGGGCATCGTGGTGCATGCCTATAGTCCCAGCTACCTAGGAAGCTGAGGCAGGAGGACCACTTGAGCTCAGGAGGTCAAGGCTTCAGTGAACCCTGATTGCACCACTGCACTTCAGCCTAGGCAACAGAGTGAGACCCTGCCTCTAAAATCAAACGAATAAATAAACAAAACACCATGAGGCTTTATTTTGTTATAAATTACCCAGATCATCACCTGTGTTCTGTTGTTCTCTCCTTTTGCTTTTACATGTGTAAACAACCTGACTGCTAAAAGAGAATTGTTTTTCTTCATCCTCAGAAACCCTAATAAAGTCAGGGGCAAAGGGCATCAGATCCATTTTGGTGTGAAGAAACCAAGTCACAGAGAGGGTAGCTTGCCCGTAAGGCCTCTATCTAGAAAACATCACAGGTCCACTAATATCTGGGTTGAAAATCCCCTTCCGAGGCTGCTCTGAGCTCCCGTCTGAGCCTCTCTCCCCCACCCCCTCACTTCCCTGGGCCAAAGTCAAAGCCTGCCCTGAAGTCACAAATGTGAAATCCCCAGTTCAGGTCTGTCAAAATCCATCAGAGACATCCTAGGGTCTGCCCTTTCCTTGAGGGCTTCTACTCATGCACCTCAGGACCCAGCTGAGCAGCAAGGCAATGCTTTCTGCCTTCCTTCCCATCTTGCTGGCTGCCTCCTGGACAGAGCTTTGTTTAACTCTCCCTGCAGTTGTCCTGGAATTCTGAAGAGTTTGCAAAATGACCCCAGGACAAGGCTTCTGGTCAATTGGTCCTCTCCTACCCCACATGAGGACATATGCCCTTTTTCGAATTTCATCCGGAGGTGGCAAACTAACTAGAGATGAAAAGTCACATCGAAAAAGAAACCAAAGTGCAGTTATTTAAAACCAAGGTTTCTCTCTCTTTTGCATCCACATTTGGGACAATGGCTCTCTTTTGGGAGGGCAGCACTCAGGACTGGAACGCCAGGCGAGAACTTCAAAATGGGAGAGTGCAGGAAGGAAGGCTGGATGGAGCCTTTTTCACGTTGCAGGGGGTGGTTTCCAGGTTCATGTCAATTTATTCTGCAATCAAGAGCAATCCTCCTCACTTGGCCAAATCATGCAATAGTTCTCTCCCATTACAACAAGGAATGGGAGAGGGTAAACAAACAGCACTACGGCATCACAAATCAATTTTATTGAAAACGTATTAGGTTTCAGTACAAGCAAAGGATCAGACACCCAAGGAGAGAAAGGCAGGGGAGAGGAGACAGCGCACCAAGATTTACTTCTGAGTGCTACAAAATATTGAACTGAAAATAACATTAAAGATGAAATTTGTAATGAATCTCAAGCTGCTAAATTCCCCAAGGCTGGTTCTGCCAAAGGCTTTGCTGCAATTCTCTGTTCTTTCCTGTCTTTATTTAAATATTTTATACAGTTGTCTATGTTCATGTGCAGTGTGAACTGTCATTTATATTTCAGTCCACTCTAAAATGGATCTGAGGCTACTTCAAGCTGAGCGCCGCACGGAGTGGGTCTGTGCGCAGACGTAGGTTGGAGTGGGGGAGGACAAATGAAGACGGATCCTTAATGCACTTTTTGTGTGCTTATATTTGCCTGTCATGTTTTCTGCCTTAAACCTGATTTGTAATTCTATGGGTTTTGTGACATTATGATAAGATGCGATCTGTGGAAAACTCACATTTAGCCGGGACGTTGATGGGCATTTGAGTTAAAGAGAGTGGCTGACGGGAGAGAGGCAGGATTCGGACCCTGAGGCTTAATGCTTAGTGGAACAACTTGCTTGGTGTGGCACTGTAGTATTTCATGCTTTTCTATGCATTAGACTTCACCAAAGTGAAATTTTGGAATAATAAAACATTTCCAAGATAAATTCAATTTTCCCCTGTGTTGAACTGAACTTTCTATGTCACATGATGATATAGGGGAGTTTGGGTAGAAAAGTGCATTTCTTAGTTTTCACACCAAAGAGGCGGGTTGAGAGTAAGTTGGGAGGCCGGGTGTGAAGGTAAAGGTAGGAGGACTGGGGGGGGGGAAATGCGGATGGCCCTGGAGGGTCCTCTCCAACTCATCCGAATCCTACAAAAACCTGTGTGTGTATGCATGTGTGTGCGTGTGTGCGCACGCGTGTGCCGGGGGCAGGCAATGATCCCTGATAAAGTTCCCCATTTGGATTCTACAGAGGGACAGAGGTGCTGGCCGTGTCAAAGCAGTGCATGCACAATCCTGGAGTGACAGGAATGTAGGGGGAGAGGGTTCTCCACAGTCTCCTCCCTTCTGCAGACTGACTGCCAAGGAGCACCAGGTCTCACTATTGGCCTTCCTGCACAGTGCCTGTCCTTGCAGCCCAGGCTGAGTAGGAGTTCTGCTCCATTCTGCTTCTGGCCCTTCACCCTGATGCCTGTACCTCCCTGGAGAATGTTCTCCTTCTGGACCAACCAACACCTTCCCCTTTGGGGCCCCTCTAGTGCTCAAGATCCCGCGGCCTGAGGATGTTGCTAGCAATGCACCCGTGGGATCTGAGGGCATCTTCTGAGACGGGGACCATGGTTCACGTACGAACATTTGTGCATTTGTGAGAGCACAGGGTCCCAGGTATGACAGCAGTCCCGGGGCCTCCCCACCCTGGCTTTTCTCTAAAAACCATCCACCTAGAATAAATATCACCATACCTGTATTTTCCCAGAAGGTACAGGAAATACCTGAAAATGCTGGGATGTTCTTTCTGCCCTGGCCTTTCTCTCTCCTCCCATATCTTCTTGCTGTCTCCAGCAACTATCATGGCAGTCAGACTGGGCTGGCTCCAGACCTCACTCAGACACTTACCGCCGTGTGACAGTGGAAAATCAGTCAGCCTCTCTGCAGAAGGTAAATGAGGCCCCAGAGTGGCATGTCCACCTGCCACCCTCAGCACCTGTGAGCATGTCCTTATTTGTAGATGTAATTAAGTGAAGGATCTAGAGATTAAATCATGCCAGATGATCCAGGTGGGCCCTACATCCAAGGGCAAGTGCTGTTTTAAGAGATGGAAGAGAAGACCAACAGGTAAGAGGAAAGGTAACATGAAGGCGTAGGCAGAGAGGGTACCTCACTTGGTAACCTAGTGAGACCCTGTTTCTACAACATATATAACTAGCTGTGTGTGGTGTGCTCTATTTGGGAGTTACAGTTCCAGCTCTATTCGGGAGGCTGAAGGGGAGGACTACTTGAGCCCAGGAGGCAGAAGCTGCAGTGAGCGGTGATAACGCCTGGACAACAGAGTGAGACTTTGTCTTTTAAAAAACAAAACAAAACAAAAAACCCGGAGTTTCCATTGGCAGGCATGGCACGAATCCCCTGAATCCCTGGGATACAGAGTAGAGGGAGCTGCAAGCGCACATGGGCCCCGGGCCCCTCTCTGGTCTGACGCAGAGCAGAGTCGTGCTCTGGGAGGGCTGAGGCCAGGGTGGCCTGCTCGCCTTGCTGGGGTTCTGCTGGGTCAGCTCCCAGTGGGACCAGGCCTGCCCTGTCTCCTCTTTGCCCCCTTAATCTCCTTTGTACTTCCTCACTGACCCCAGGCACAGATCTGACTCGTAACCTGCTTTCCGTTCACAGAACACAGGCCTTCAGTGAATGATTAGGCATTCACACTGAGGGACGACAAAGTGACCATGAGCTCTCAGAAACCTCCAGGCGACAGAAGGAGGTGGGCCAGGCTGGGCCTGTCTCCCAGGATGCCACAAAGCCGCAGGCTACTCTGTGACCCTGAGCACTTCCTTACCAGGAAGGACACGTGTCCTGGGGAAGTTGGCTAAAAAGTGATGGGACAGAGACAAGAGAATGAGCCTCTGTGGCGTGAATACTTAAGGCCACATCTGAAAGATCAGCCTCGGCCTGGTGACCTAGGAAACCACATGTGACAGGCAGCGCAGCGTTCCCCGAGACATTAGGTCCCAGCCCCTGGAACCTGTGGATGTTGCTCTATGAGGAAAAGGGGGTCTCTGTTGATGTGATTAAGAAAAGAATCTTGGCCAGGCGCGGTGGCTCAGGCCTGTAATCCTAGCACTTCTGGAGGCCAAGGTGGGCGGATCACGAGGTCAGGAGATTGAGACTGTCCTGGCCAACATGGTGAAACCTTGTCTCTAACAAAATACAAAGAATTAGCTGGGTGTGGTGGTGCACGCCTGTAGTCGCAGCTACTCAGGAGGCTGAGGCAGGGGAATCACTTGAACCCAGAAGGCGGAGGTTGCAGTGAGCAGCCGAGATTGCACCACTGTGCTCCAGCCTGGGCGACAGAGTGAGACTCCATCTCAAAAAAAAAAAAAAAAAAAAAAAGAAAAAGAAAAGAATCTTGAGATGCAAAGATTATTCTGGTGAGACCTAAATGCAATCACAAGTGACCTTTTGAGAGGGAGGCAGAGGGAGGCTTGACACAGACAGAGAACAAGTCTACATGAAGATGCAGCGGGTAGAAATTTGAAGGTGCTGGCACTGAAGCCGGAGTGACCCAGCCACAAACCCAGGAACGCTGGTGCCAGCAGAAGCTGAAGGAGGCCGCAAGGCACGGCTTCTCCCTGGGAGCCTCCTGAGAAAGCAGGGCTGTGCCGCACTTTGATGTGGGCCCACCCTCCTGGTTTCAGCCTCCAGAACTGTGAGGGCACAAATGTCTGTGATTTTAAGTCTCCATGTTTGTGGCTGTTGCTGCAACAGCCACAGGGAAACTAACAAGCCACACAGCACGAGTCCGTCTCCCATCTCTGCAAGAACACCAGCTCCCAGGGCACCAGCGGGGGACTCTGTGTTTCCAAGGTCCAGGAGTGGTGTCATGCAGACTTGGATTGCTCCCTGGGTTCTGAGAGTCGCGCTCCGAAGTTGGATGCAAGTGCCTGAAGGGCCAAGGCCGTGTGTGCTGTGCACCCCTGTGTGCCTAAAACTCAGTACGGGGCCTGGCATAGGGAAAGGGCTATCAAGAGTGGCTTGCAAATAGCAGCATGAGCCTGCAGTGAATGGACATTGAGCCAGGAGATCAGCAGAGTAGGTTCTGCCACGTGGATGGCAGAGGTCTCATGGCTTCATCCTGTGTCATTAGTTACCTTGCATGCCATGGTGCTTTTCAGACAAGTGCCTTACCTTCCCAACAAGCCTTAAAAGCTCCTTAAGGTGGGGACCTCCTTCCTCACAGCAGTGATCTGCACTCGGCACACAGAAACTACTCAACCAAGATCCACTGGCTGCTCGCTTGGCCAGTGGGCGGATGGATGCCTATTTGGGAAATGAACATTTCCCAGCAAGGCAATGCCATTCGCCCATCGGCCTCAAGTGCACAAGCCTGTGAGTCCCATTTTAAAATGTAAAGTGCAGGAGTCTCCCACTGCAGGCTCTGTAAGTCCAGAGAAGGCCAAGGAAGCTGCATTTTTAATTTTGAAACCAAGGTCAGGTTGCAAGGCCACCTGTGGGAGAGGCTGATGAAGACACCTGAAGTTGAACTGATGAAGCTTTATAGCTTCCCATGGACTGGCTGCTGGAGTTGAGAATTTGCTCTCTCTGCTTAAGCATACATGTGATTTAAAAAATGCAGAAGTGATAACGCGAAATTATCTGGCACCATTTGGGGAGGAGCCCAGCTGGACATCGCTCAGGATCTAGTTGTCTGCACTGATGCTCCCTGGCAAAAGCGACTGCTGAGGAGGAAGCACGGAAATACAGGGCAGAGAAAACTGCAGCTTGACACGGAGTGAACGCAGGGTGAACACACAGAGGAGTTTCAGTGTAAACACATCTTGTTTGAGGGTTGGTGATTATTTCTGAAAATTTCAGATTTTCAATGTTTGCTTTGGTAGAAACAACTACCACTCTAAGAGCCAAACTCTAAGCCAGAAATATTGTGCTCTGAGCTGAGTGTTCTTGTTTTTGAGATGAAGTAGGGTTTCCCTGCAGCCTGGCACCTGCTGGGTGTGCTGGCCAGCTCCCTGCTGGTTTCCAGCCTGGGTGCCCGATGCAGAGAGATCACCCCAGTGACAGATCACCCAGGGAGAGATCACACTGTCTTTTCCTCCAGGGAAGTGCAGAGGCTGCCTCGACTGGACACGCTGCAATCCCACAACTAGGGACCACAACATTCACTTAAGAGCTGATGAGGTGGACAGCAGAAACAAGGCAAAGCATGGAACCAGGCATCAGAACGCGATAGGAACCTTGGGAACTGGACTTTGTCCGTCTGATATACTCCATAAAGGATTTTGTTGAAAGGTTTTAGGTAGCACATGGGCAACTCGTTAAATAACAGTAACACCACTTTGAGAAATTTGTCCATACTTTAATTCTTTCTGTCCCTCTGATGATATCCAAATAGAAGGCTTCTTTCGGTGCCAGAATCTCTTTAGCATCACTCTCACATTTTGCTTTTTTTTTTTTTTTTTTTTGAGATGGAGTCTTTCTCTGTCCCCCAGGTGGGTGTGCAGTGGTGTGATCTCAGCTTATTGCAACCTCTGTCTCCCAGGTTTAAGTGATTCTCCTGCCTCAGCCTCCCAAGTAGCTGGGACCACAGATGTGTGCCACCATGCCTGGATAATTTTTTGTATTTTTAGTAGAGACAGATTTCAGCACGTTGGCCACGATGGTCTTGATCACCTGACCTCGTGATCCGCCTGCCTTGGCCTCCCAAAGTGTTGAGATTACAGGCGTGAGCCACCGTGCCCAGCCTGCTCATCTTTTTAACAAAAAAGGGAACAGACTTAAGCCTTCTGGCTGTAAGACAAGCAAAAGTATCTAGCTAGCATGTAATAATGTTTTGTTGTTTTCATTGTATTCAAGACAAGTGATCAAGGTTTTCACCTATGGTAATGATGGAAAGGTTTGTTTCAGATAGATGTGTCTGAGTACAAAGAATGAGATAAATTCAACAGATGGATTAGGTCAATATAAATGCACATGTCAGGTGGAGGGTGCTATCAGGTGCCTGACGTTTGGTGCCTGAGGTCAGGTGCTATCAGGTTCCTGTGCCTCCCTAATCCTAAAAACACTTCCAGCTCACCTTTCCACCCCCCTTATGAAGAGCAGTCACTCTTGTCACAGGCCACATCTTGTCCCTGATTTTCATTTAGGAGCTAGACTTGCAGTGACCCGGGGCCGTCTAGCACAGTGATTGCCTTTCTATTCCTGCTGAAACCTCCAGCCTGCAGCCACACAGAGCATCTTGCCCATTCATGCCACTGACATCTACAGCCTCCTATGCTCCCTTGACACTTTAATACTGCTATCAAAAGACATCTATCTGGGTGTCTGCACTACCTGAGAACCCAGCAAGTTCTTCCTCCTGCCTGTTTACATTAAAAATACTCATTACAATTCAAATGACTTTCAAATTATGCTCATCTGGATTTCTGTGCTTTATAAAGACTCCCATGCCTGTCTCTTTCTGGGATTATAAGTTAAAATATTTTTATTATGATAAAAACTGCTTTAAGGACTCCGCAGACATTTGCTAAACTGTAGATACTATAGCTTCATGCTGAATACGCTCTCCCTCAGCCCACCCCAAAAGAAGGGAAACTGAGGGCAGGAGCCCTGCAAATGAATGCTGCGTTGAGCATCAACTTGAGTCTTAGTGGTACAGCAAGTGCCAGCACTGCATGCAGCGACCACGGGTTAACGCTCTCCGTTACTGACTGTGTGGAGGGGGATTACCAGCATTGGCCACCCTCAGAAAGAATGCTGGTATTCCCCGTCAGCGAGTAAAAAACATGGAAAAATACATTTTAGCCAATATGAGAGGGAACTTACACTCAGAGCTTTCAGCAGGGAAATGCACAGAGATCACCCTAACATTGCCTTCAAAGGTAGTGGCACAAGTCTCCACAGGAGGATCCCAATCAGAGACTCGATGGCCACTTGCCTCTGTAAAAGCAATCTGAGGCCAGGCGCAGTGGCTCATGCCTGTAATCCCAGCACTTTGGGAAGCCGGGGGGGGGGATGGATCACTTGAGGCCAGGAGTTTCATATCAGCCTGACCAACATGGTGAAACCCCATCTCTACTAAAAATACCAAAATTAGGCCGGGCGTAGTAGCACATGCCTTTAATCCCTGATACTCGTGAGGCTGAGGCAGGAGAATCACTTGAACCTAGGAGGCAGAGGTTGCAGTCAGCGAAGATTGTGCCACTGAGCTTCAACCTGGGCTATAGAGTGAGACTCCATCTCAAATTTAAAAAACAAAAAAAAAAAAAAAAAAAAGGAGAGAAAGAGAGAGGGATTTGAGCGCTGGATTTGTGGATTGCATCCCCTCTCAGCTCTGAGAGTGTGCATTCAGCTCTGCATTAGACACAAGTTTTGGAAGCAGGCAAATGACATCCAGCTCAAGTTGAATTCAGTGAACTATACTGGTAGAAAAAAAGGGCTGCAAGTCCAGGTACAGCTAGATCCCTATGTTCAAATGACATCTGAAGAGCAGGATGAGCAGAAACCAACTCTGAGATGCCCTGGGGTACAGGGTTCCAGAGAAGATGGCAAATGCAGTGCAGAGAGGGAGGGCAAGAGGGTCCTGAGGTTGGGGGACCAAGGGCATGCAGGGATTCCAGGTCTGGTAGGAATCTTTCTGGCCCTTTCTCAGGGAGCAGTGGAAAGCGATGTTACAGCTACTCCAGCCTGCTCAGTGTCTCTCCTCACAAGTACATGCTCCACCCCTGCTGAACTGGGTCAGCTCTGAGTGGAGGTGTTCAGAGGACACAGAGATCATGGTGGTCCTGCTGGAAGGAGGCCCTAATGCCACAGCCATGGGCACAGCAGGAGAGAATGGGGGTATTTAGCTGGAGAGACTCAGGTCTCTCCTTTCCGTGGTTCAGGCTGCCTCTCAGTGAACAGAGGAAGACTCCCAGTGTGGCTCCTGGGGCCTGAGAGCTGAGATCCACTGCTGCCAGTCCAAGGAGGTGGAAGGGGGCCTCGAGGAAGGACTTGGGACTGGTGAGAGCTGTCCATGGTGGCTGCCTTCAGGAAGTTGCGCAGCCCCTCCTCAACTCTGGAGGCAGGTGCTGGACAGGTCAGGGGAGCCATGGAGGGGGCTTCTGCACTGAGAGCCTGTGGTTCCCCCTCAGGAGGTCTCAGTGTCAAAAAGTGGAACCTAAATTCTGGCGTGGTCTCCATGCGTTTCCTTTTGCACTGCCTTTGCCTAAGATGAATGCGTATGATGACACTGTCTTTTGCAAGGCGTAAGGTCAAACAACCAGACAAAAGCATCCAACTAGATTAGGCACAGAGTCAACTGAGCCTTCTCAGGGTAGGTCCAGCACAATGGTCCAGGGGCTTCAGCTGTGTGGTGAGAACTGTTACAGCAGGGCAGGACGTGGAGGAAACTGGGGCCCGTGGACCACCCCAGGACCACAGCTTCCTCTCAGCAAGCACGGGAGAAAGCTGCTTCACATTGCTGGAGATTAGGGCCAAGTCCCGCACCCAGTGCTCATCAGTTCTGGTGCCAGTCTGGGATGCTGGAGGATGCTGGCTGATCGAGCTGGACCCAGATTCTCCCTGGAATATGGGGCACAGGGGGAGGCAGGAAGAAGAGCCCCTTCTAATTCCACCCAAGCACCAGGGACTGAGAATATGGAAAAAGTGCTTTTTTCAGAGAAAATCCAAGGTGTTATTAACAGAAGAAGGAGGAAAAGGAGGCTGGTGCCATCGAAACCAACAGTTTTCAGCGTCAGTAAGGGAGGCCACTCTCTTGTAGGCTCCCATTCCAACCTTCCTACCTCCCCCTCCGCAACCACATCTGCTTCAGCCCCCAAGCAGAGAGACACCCATCAGAAGTGCTCGTGGGCAAGGAGAGAGGAGCAGGTCACCCCATTTACAGCCTTTTATAATGTGTTTAGAAAAATTCAGCTGAGAAGTGAAGGTTGAGTTTTTCAATACCCCATGCTCAAAGTTAGCTTCAGTCATGTTTGCTGGTAAAGCAGCCGACATTCTGCTCAGCTCCAGGTTGCCTTTGCCAATGTGTCCATGTTCCTTGTGACTTAAATCCTACTCCCAGAGTCCTCCAACATTACAGATTCTAATCTGAGGTGAGGAGGGAGTCGGGTTTGGGGGCTTCACTTTTTGTTTTTCCTCCCCGACTCTTTGCAAAAAATGGTCTGAGTAGTTTTTGACAAAAATGTAGTTTTTCTCTTTTTTGGCTGAAATATTGAATGCATCTGACTTTTCTCCCTTCTCTTAGAAATATTTGTGATAACAAGCCTGGGCAACACAGGGAAACCTGATCTCTACAAAAAAAAAAAAAAAATACAAAAATTAGCTAGGCATGGTCATGGAGTGCACCTGTAGTCCCAGCTACTTGAGAGGCTGAGGTGGGAGAATTGCTTGAGCCCAGGACGTTGAGGAGGTCAAGGCTGCAGTCAACCGAGATTGTGCCATTGCAATCCAGCCTGGGGAACAGTGTGAAACCTTTTCTCCAAAAAAAGAAAAATATTTATGAGAGATCTACTAAATAATGTATTGGAACATTCTATGTAAGTGTAATGTCGGCTACAAGATCTTAAATTATACCAACATGATCAGACTGAAAATCTCACTCAGTAGTTCCACTTTTAGGTTCCAAATTCAAGGTCCATGTATCTCTCTTGAATGAGTCAATGTATGTACCATGACCCCCTAAGATTAAAATCCAGTTAATGTGGGTGTCTGGATATTTTTGAAGTTTTTTTTTTCCCCCACTGGCACACAAACAAAACCCAACCTGGTGTTTACTTTAACTTCTGAATGTGTAAAAAATTGTTAGTGGATTTTAGAGGCATCTGCCATGAGTGCGTAGTTTCTGCCTCTCTACTCATTTCCAGGCTGGGGGACCGGGTCAGGTATGGGGAACAACGAAGGCAGTTGGCCAAGGTGGGTCACTTCTGCGAGAGTGAGAGGCAATCTGACGTGCTCTGAGCAAACCTCTGTGTCGTCCATGTTCCCTTCTGCACTTCTTTTCCAGGAAGACCAGCTGCCTATTCCCCTGCGCTGCCTCTGGCCCAAAGGCCCAGCCAGTGAGCACCATATGACTAATACAGACTAACTGCCATGGATCAAATAGCTGCAAACTATTTCCAGTTGCCAGTCTCCTATTTTCCAATTGTCCCTCTGTTATATGTCTAAGCAAACATTTGTTCTGCTTATCGTTTCTGAGCAAAGACATGAATCACTTGCCTAGAAGAAACCACAGAGGCAGCTGTTGCCTATTAGGAGCTGACATTTGGGAACGGGGCCTGCAAAACAGGACTCCAGAACCAGAGTTTTCTTTTTATTTGTCTCACTTCTGGAAAAGGAAGCACTCGGCACTCTAGGGGACTAGCAGCCAGGTCTGTCCTAGCATTTGTGGCAGGACACTGGAATAGCAAAAGACCTCCTATTATTAAGAAATCTTTCCTTTCCCTGGCCAAAGTGCCTGAAATCCCAAACTCCATCTCTCCTTTGGCGGAAGATGCTGTCTTGAGGTTCCTGTAAAAGTGCCCATGTGTTGCCTGATGAACTCCTGAACCAGTTTGCTTTCAATAAAATTATCGTGGGAGCCCTTTTAAAACAGGCTTCTAAGATAGAATTAGAGGGTCTTTGTATTAGTCTATTTTCATGCTGCTAAAAAAGACATACCACAGACTCAGGAATTTATAAAGGAAAGAGGTTTAATGGACTCACAGTGCCACATGGCTGGGAAGGCCTCACAATCATAGTGAAAGGCAAGGAGGAGCAAAGGCATGTCTTACATGGTGGCAGGCAAGAGAGCATGTGCAGGGGGAACTCCCCTTTATAAAACTATCAGATCTCGTAAGACTTATTGGCTATCATGAGAACAGCATGGGAAGACCTACGCCCTTCGGGTCCCTCCCATGACACATGAGAACTGTGGAAGCTACAACTCAAGATGAGATTTGGGGGAGACACAGCCAGACTATATCAAACCTTACATTGATGGGTTATCAGGAAATGGGGACTTATTTGATTTTGTAGCAACTTGTATGGAAAATCTACTTTCTAACAGGCTTTGTGTTACACATGTCTATATGGTTCATATTATTTAATCCTCAAAACCCTACCAGGTGGGAAGAAAAGATGATATACTCAAACAAGGCCATAGACAGAGAGATAGAAACTTTGCGTCGGAGAAGCTTTCAGCCCTGACGGATTCTCCCAGCTGAGCTTTGAAATGTAGACAAGGCTAACCCAGGCAGGAAGGTCCAATGCTTGGGTGAAGGAAAACAAGGCTTAGGTGAGGGAGGGTGGGTAAGACAGGAATGCTCAGGGGGTAATTCTGTGGCATAGGTGTGAAGCTGAGGATAGTTGGGGTGGAAAAATCCAAGTCCCAAACTTTCTTCAGGGCTCTGGGTCTAAACCAAATCCTCCTCCCCTGCAGAGATCTTAGAGGATGCTCCGAGTACCAGGTTCCATCAGTCTTGAAAAGCTCAACACCAACAGGGGCCAGGAGTTTAAGACCAGTCTGGGCAACATAGTGAGATCCCATCGCTACAAAAAATTTTAAAAAATAAGCCAGGTGTGTTGGTAAGGGTCTGTAATCCCAGCTACTCAAGAGGCTGAGGTGAGAGGATTGTTTGAGCCCAGGAGTTTGAGGCTGCAGTAAGCTCTGATATCACCACTGCACTCCAGCCTGGGTAACAGAGCAAGACCCTATCTCAAAAAAAAAAAAAAAACAAAAAACAAAAAAATAAATCTTACTGTGAAATATTCCCTTATTAAGGCCCTTTCTTGGCTTTCTATACCCTTATTTCTCTGTCTCTTATCCCACTTCCATTTCCTCACAATTAATTTTACACATAATCATTCTTTATATTTAGTCATTTGACTTGATTATTGTCTCTTGTACTGGAAGGAGGTCACTAGGAGAGGATGCTGGTCTTGTTTACTTCTGTGTCCCAGCCATTTAGTAGACACGCTAATATTTCCTGAAGAAACGTGGTTTCTTTAAGCCTCAGTTTCCCCAACTGCCAAAAGCAGCAATGAATTCTGTGTGTCACACGTTATAGGTTTGCAAGGATTAAATAAGAAAATAAGGAAGAACAGACACTGCGGTCTGTGACATGAGCCATGTAAGGCCGGTTGCTTTTCAACACTGCTGCCTACAGAGGCTAATTTTGCAAGCTATTATTACATCCTCATGGTCCACATCTGAGGTCGAACTCTGGCATCTTCACCACAAACAACAGCTATAGCACTCCCCCCAGCTGAAAACCCTAGGAGTCTATCAAAAATAAATTAGCAATGCCTCATCCTCAATGAGAAAGTCTCAGGGAGATTTATAATTTTATTTTTTCTAAGTGTACAGAATAACATAAATCAAAAGGAGCAATAGTCTACCTTGTGTTTGGACTACTTTGACCCTCTTCAACCTCTGCCAATTTTTATCTCATTTTTGTTTAACTTTATACATCAGAGTTTAATTTGAGAGCTGGTGGAGAAGACAGTGATGTATAGGTTACATCAGGTGCAGCTGAAATTGCCCTGTCCCCAGGGACTGGAGGTTGAAGGGAGGGTCCCGGTCCTGTTTCGGGGTAGAAGAGGAATGGTATAGTTTGCTCCTGGAACCCAGACTCTCTCCACGCTGCAGCCTCTGCTGTGGCATCTCATTGATTGATTTGGCCAGGTTCGAGGAGCTTACAAAATTGTGTCCATGCAGGGCTCATGCTTCCAGAGCAGGCACGGGCTCAAAGCATCAGCCACTGTGGACAACGTCATTTTTGGAACCAGATAAGGAGTTCTATTAGCATTGATTTTTCCTCTCTTTTAAATGGTTATGTTCCCTGGAAAAGTGTGTTCAGTTGGCAGTGTGTAATCTGCCAAAGAGAAGGCTAGCTTTGCCTTTCTGACTGTGCAGAGCCTGCCTGGCATCCCACAGAGCACTCACTAAGAGTTGCTGCATGGACACAGGAACAAATGAATGAATGAATGAATGAGTTGCACTTTGCTTCATCATTACTTTTTTGTTTGTTTTTGAGATGGAGTTTTGCTCTTGTTGCCCAGGCTGGAGTGCAACAGCATGATCTCGGCTCATAGCAACCTCCGCCTCCCAGGTTCAAGTGATTCTCCTGCCTCAGCCTCCCGAGTAGCTGGGACTACAGGCGTTTGCCACCATGCCCGGCTAATTTTGTATCTTTAGTAGAGACGGGTTTTTGCCATGTTGGTCAGGCTGATCGCGAACAACTGACCTCAGCCCACTTTGGCCTCCCAAAGTGCTGGAATTTCAGACGTGAGCCACCACGCCCAGCCTGTTTCCTCATTACTTTTATGTTCCAGCTGGCTGTAATACTTTTTAGAGATGACACACACAAATTGATGAACTGGGCCCCAGACACAGGAACTGGTGAGCTGCTATCCGTCCTGGAAACTGTGTTAATGTAGCTTAGGGAGCCCGGATACCAGAAGGAAACTTGAGATCCTCTTATCCTACTCTTATCTTTCATATGAATGCTCCCCCAAGACAGCCTGGCCAGGGTCTGCGCCACGGCTATTAAATGCCTTCGGCAGGGGGGTCACTCACGCCATGACCTAGGGTTAGCATTTTTAAAGTGCATTTCCCCAAAGCAATTACCACATTTAGAAACTACATATTTGTGCGATGATTTGACTAAAGGCTGTCTCCCCACTAGACCCTAAAAACACCGACAAGTTCTGTAATTAAATTTTACAAGAAAGTTCTGTTTGGGGCCGGGCATGGTGGCTCGCTCCTGCAATCCCAGCACTTTGGGAGGCTGAGGTAGGCAGATCACCTGAGATCAGAAGTTCGAGACCAGCCTGGCCAACATGGTGAAACCCCATCTCTACAAAAAATACAAAAATTAGCCAGGTGTGGTGGCGTGTGCCTGTAGTCCCAACTACTCTGGAGGCTGAGGCTGGAGAATCGCTTGAACGTGGGAGGTGGAGGTTGCAGTGAGCCTAGATGGCACCATTGCACTCCAGCCAGCTGAGGCGGGAGATCACCTGAGGTCAGGAGTTCAAGATCAGCCTAGCCAATATGGTGAAAACCTGTCTCTACTAAAAAATACAAAAATTAGCCTGGCATGGTGGTGCGTGCCCGTAGTCCCAGCTATTCAGGAGGCTGAGGTAGGAGGCCAGCTTGAACTTGGGAGGTGGAGGTTGCAGTGAGCTGAGGTCACGCCACTGCATTCCAGCCTGGGTGACAAAGCGAGGCTCCATCTCAAAAATAAATAAATAAATAAATAATAACAGTAGAAGAATGATTATGTGAACTACGCTAGCATTCATACAACAGAATATTATGCAGCCATCAAAAACTATGTTTGCCAAAGATTTATCATAACATGGCAAAATACTATGGCAATGCTCAATCAAAATCTCAAAATTGCATCCCACTCTTAACCATAATCAAAGAGGCAAAACTCTGAGGAAAGTCACTGGAAAAAGTTCCACCAAGCTGTTCCAGTTGTTTTTGGAGAACAGGATGATGAATGACTTCTCTTTCTTCTATTTTTTTCAATTAGATTTTATGTAATAAGCATTTGATAAAAGAGAATTATATATATTTTATCTCAAGGAAAAAAGGCCGGCCCCAGGAGTTTGCATTCACGTTGTCAATGACAGCAGGAGGTGAGGCATGTAGGGCAGGCACGCCCCTTCCGGGCACACGAGGCAAACCCCAAAGCTCCTGCAGGAGCATCATCCATGCCCCGCACCTGCTCATAGAGTCCTTTGCCAAGGGAACACCCCCTCTCTCCGCCCGACCCCTCCACAGACTCTTAAGATCTTTGAGGGGCAGTGCTACGGTCTCCTCTCTTCCCATTCCCAGCCCAGGGCTGGCACGGGCTGGGTGCTTTGGAAGAGGCACTGCACCTGTGGTGGTTCTCTGCCACTTTGCCTTAGAGCTCTCCATGGGGTGTGCCCTGGGAGGCAGACCTGGGTGGCAGTTTCACTCACTCCTGCAGGGGTTTATCCAGTGGGGAGTCCTGTCAGGAGAGTGGAGGAAGAGAAGAGAGGTCAGTCCAAGAATGGCATCCCCCTGGTCACCTCCCTGTGGGTCTTCCTGGGCCCTTTCTCCTGAAGGTCAAAGCTCCTCTAAAAGTGGCTCTGACCACACTCTCCTCCTGGCTTCCAGTAACCCATTCCTTCAGGCGTGGGGAAGTAACAGTTCTGATCATTTTCTCCTGTGCTTTCCTTCACCCTTCCCTTCGCCTGTCCAAATTAGCCTCTTTAGAGAATCTTCCATGAATAATCCTAATCGGATGTGTCCAATCTTTCCCACCAGGACCCTGATGCACACAGAACTTATCTGAAAACACAGTGCCCGTGCCCCCCGCAGTGTGTGGAGAAGAGAGGCCCGTTCTAGGAAAGGTGGCATCTCTGAGCCTCATGACGTCTCCCAGTGTGCCCGGCACCAGGTGTGGGGAGAGCCGAGTTCCAGGGCAGACAGACCTGAGTCCACATACAAGAGCTAACCCTTCTAACAGCATTGAGACCCTTCACACATTCCTCTACCTCTCAAGCCTCGTCGTCTTCATCTGCAAAATGGAGCGAGAGACGACTACACGTTGTGAGTATTGTGAGGATTAAATGAGGTACTCTCCCTAAATTTCTTAGCATGTGACCTGGCTTGGAGTAAACCCCCCAGCAAATATCAGCTAGCACAATTATTGCTCTGACTCTGTGCAGCTGCCTCATGAATGCAAATGTCCCAAGCAGACCTCCACTCCTGAAGACATGTGGCAGCAGGACCCAAATCCTCCCTCTCCCTGTCCTGGGCTGCAGAGATTACAGGGAAGGCCCCCCCCGAGGACCACACACACTGCCCTACATCCATTCTGTGTACGTTGTGCTGTGAGACACAGAGTTATTTACAGAGTAAGACAAGGAGATGACAAAGAGTAGGAGATGAGGTGCATTTTGGGAAAATCCCTTGTTTATTTAAATATTGCACTTATGAAAGACACCAGAAAGAGAAATATGGGCATTTGTGGCAATGATCAAAAAGGGAAAAAACGGAAATACATGATCAAAAACACAGGAAAGGATTACATCTGAAATAAAATTTGGTACCCTTAAAATATCTGTAATTCAACCTCAGAACGAGTGTATCTTTTAAAAGCTCTTTGAAAACACGTCCCCACTCTCTTTGTCTCTTTTCTTTATAAGGCATCTTCTCTTTAACTCCCTTTGGGAAACGTCTTATAAATGAGGATTTGCATCTCCAGGGATTACTCTGGTTAGGAAAGTGTTTTATTAAAAAATATATGTTTGCCACAGAATGCTGAGCGATATAATTAGCTGGTCCCTTCTGTTTTATTTTAAAAGGCTGTATGGCCAAGTTCTAATTAAACATATTCTCAGGACGTTTGAAATGTGAAGGTGCCTCAGAAATGGGCACTGAAATGAAAGAAGCAAAGGATCCGGGAGTATAAACCAGGAGGCAGAATCTCTGGCCACGGTGCACCTGGCAATACGGCTTCATTGCTGTCTCTGTGTGTACAGCGACTGTGGACAGAGAAGCCGGTCTCTTCCCACCTTGGTGGGACACTGTCTTGTGTTCTGGGAGGCCACGTTCTAAATGAGCTGATCTTGTTCCACCCAGGGCAATCCAGAAAGGCTGAAGAAGTCCTGGGCTGGGATTCTGGGGACCTGTGCATGTAATAGGTTATCATCTCTAAAGTGACAATTGCTAAGGTCCTCGCCAGCTCTGACATTCTGATTGGACATGTGGATATTTCCACTGGCCTCGCTCTTGTCACAGAGCATAAGAATGCTCCGAATGATCATACTTCATTTTACTTTATGAACTCAGGAATAAAGAGAAGGCTGGAGAATCTCACTCTTGTTCCTACTGAATAATGCCAGGCAGGCTCAACCACGAGACGCAGTGCTGTGCCCTCATTTGCAAAAAGAGAAGGATGCTTCCCGGTCTCCCTTTTGGAGAAGCAGGTAACCTGGAAATGGAAGTATTCTGTCTCCATCCAGAAAGATGGGCTAGGAGCCCACAGGAGTTTAGAGTTTAGAAATGCCCCCTCTGAATCCTCCCGCCTGGGCACGCTGTGAGGCACCCTTACTCTTTACAAAGCATTTTCATATTCACTGATACCTCTTACAGAGCAAGCAGAGCTCTCAGTTCATTGCTGGTGAGGATATAAAATGCTACACTCACTTCGGAAAACAGTTTAGCACCTTGTAGTTATACACACTCGTACCATTGACCTAGCAGTCATTCTCCTAGGTATTGAAACTTAAGAGAAATGAAAACTTATGTTCACCCCAAACCTACAGCAGCATGTACACAGTGGCTTTATTTGTAATCACCCCATACTGGAAACAACTCAGTTATCTTCCAGCTGATGAATGGATAAACAGACCTGGGTTTATCCATGCAAAGGAATACCTCTCAGCACTGCTAAGAAACACACTTACTGATACATCTGACAACACAGATAAATCTCAAATGCATTATACTAGATACAAGAAGCCAGACTTGAAAGGTGACATACTCTATAATTCAATGTATGCTACACCCTGGAAAAGTGAAAGCTATAGGATGAAGAACAGATCAGAGGTTCAGTAGTTTCTAGTGTGGGGGGAGCTGGGGTTAAGGGCAGGTGGATAGTTTGACTAAAAAAGGCAGCACAAAGGAGTTCAGGGGGAGTAAGAAAAACTTCTAGGCCGGGAGTGGTGGCTCACGCCTGTAATCCTAGCACTTTGGGAAGTTGAGGTTGGGGGACATCTGAGGTCAGGAGTTCGAGACCAGCCTGGTCAACATGGTGAAACCTCGTCTCTACTAAAAATATAAAATATTAGCTGGGAACGGTGGTAGGCACCTGTAATCCCAGCTACTCGGGAGGCTATGGCAGGAGAATTGCTTGAACCTGGGAGGTGGAGGTTGCAGTGAGCTGAGATTGTGCCATTGCATTCCAGCCTGGGTGACAAGAGTGAAACTCTATCTCCAAAAAAAAAAAAAAAAAAAAAAAAAAAGAAAGAAAAAGAAAAGAAAGGAAAAAAGAAAACGATTCTAAATCTTTTAAAAACATTTTTTGAGACAGGGTTTTCCTCTGTCACCCAGGCTGAAGTGCAGTGATGCAATCACGGCACACTGTAGCCTCGACCTCCCAGTTTCAAGTGATCCTCCTGCCTCAGCCTTCCCAGTATCTGGGGCTACAGGCACACGCCAGCATGCCCAGCTAATTTTTAAAAAGTTTTTTGTAAAGACGGGGTTTCACCATGTTGCCCAGGCTGATCTTGAACTCCTGGGCTCCAGTGATCCTCCTGCCTCAGCCTCCCAAAGTGCTGGGATGACAGGCGTGAGCCACCACTGCACCTGGCCACTGTTCCAAATCTTGATGACAGTGGTAGTTATGTGATTTTGTGCATTTGGCAAAACTCAGAACTGCACACCAAAAAAAGTGCATTTTATTGTATGCAAATTAAAAAATAAAGAAAACCTTATAGGCTTGGCAGCAAACATGGTGGCTGTTTGAGGTTGACGTCCTCCCCATACAGTATTCATGTGCCCTACTAGGAGTGCTCAGTAAGGCATGGGGACATGGCATTCCCTGGAGATGGCTCCTGTTCCCTGGAGGTGGCCCCTGGAAACTGAAGGGAAGGACTTAGATTACATGGGTCAATGAAAAGTTTTCTATTATTCTCTTCCCCTGTTGAATGTGGACAAGAAACAATTAGTTCCACTCACCACTTGTGGCCCTCTCTGAAATCATAAGATAAAACAACTTGGGGATAAGATTACGGCAAAACGGGAGGAAGAGTAGAGAAGGCAGAGAAAATTGGCTTCTGATAATATAATGGAGCCATAATCTACCTCTAGCCAATTTCCTTATGCCAGTGTGAGCAGGAGGTCCTATTTCTCGCAGATTAAAGCATCCTAGGAAATACTGAAACATTTCTGATCTGATCCACTGTCCCAAAACAATCTGAAACATTCTGGGGAATAGAGAGCTTTGGTGAAATAATATGAAACATGCACGCAACAGATAATGGCAGGACTCGAACAGGCATCTCACAAATAAGGCAATACCAATCACCACGCAGATATAAAAAGGTGCTGGAACTCATTAGTAATCATGGAAATGCAAATTAAACACAGTGAGACAGCAAGCACAGCCGCTAGATTAGGAAACATTACAAATACGAAAAACCATTGCTAACAATACCATAGGCTGGCAAGGATGTAGAACAATGAGAACTTTAAAAACTGCTTGTGGGAGTAAAAATTGACACAATCATCTTGGAAAACAGTTAGAGCTGCAGATATGCAAACTCTATGACCAAGCAATCCCACCCCTAACTATATATAGATAGGAGATATTCCCCATGTAAATTACAGCATAGGAACAAGAATGTTCACAGGGGCATTCTTCATGATATTGAAACAATTGGGGGCAGGGGGGGAAACTAACGCATTGCAATGTTTTCATAGTCTAGAACTTTGATCATGAACCAGCTACATGGTTAAATGGTTAAATCCACATGGTTAAATCTCATAAACAATGCTGAGTAAAAGAAACAAGATACAAAATAATTTGTTCAATATGATTTCATTTATGAACATGCACAGGGATAGACACCCAAATATCAAAACTACAAAGTAAGGCAAGGAAGCGATCATTACAAAAATTAAAAATAGAGATGGCCTCCACGAGAGGAGACTGGAATTGGGAGGCGTCGGGGAAGGTTTCCAGGTGATTGAATGTTGTGTATTCAGGTATTACTTAAACCATACCTGTATGATTCACACATTCTTTTACACTTTTGATGTATCTCACACACAGAAATATAGGAAGACAAAAATCAGATCACAGGGACATTCAGAAAACCAGTCTGAAGCCAGGAATGTGCAATGAATGACCCTAGATCCTGCATTCTAGAGGAGTCAGCCCCAAAGAAAGACTATCTAAATTGCTCTACATAATGGTCACAAGCTTTGCTTCCTTTCATTACCATTTTAGTCTAGCCAAAGACCTTTTAAAGGCATTTGTTTTTAAGTAAAACTCATCTCCTTTTAAAAGCATGAATTTTTGGCCAGGCACTGTGGCTCACCCCTGTAATCCCAGTACTTTGGGAAGCTGAGGCAGTTTGATCACTTCAGGTCAGGAGCTTGAGACCATCCTGGCCAACCTGGTGAAACCCTGACTCTACTAAAAATACACAAACTAGCTGGGTGTGGTGGCGCACACCGTGATCCCAGCTACTCAGGAAGCTGAGGCAGGAGAATCACTTGAACCCGGGAGGCGGAGGTTGCAGTGACCCATGACCGTGCCATTGCACTTCAGCCTGGAAAGCAGCAGAGCGTATCTCTGTCTCAAAAAAACAAACAAACAAAAACAAAAAATCAATTTTGTCGTTTAAGTTTAGTGTTAATCTTATAGAGTTCCCTTACTAATGTTTTCACAGTTTAGATCAGATTTGTTCTGTACGTGAGTCTATGGAGATTTAACGTGAGCTGTTCTATCCAACTATTCCTTATTTGCCTGGAGAGCCTTTATCTTAAAAACTCAATCATCAGAGCAAGAAATATAGGAGACCACAACGCAACGCCTCTTGAATAGGTAAAAGCATTAACACATCTTCCATGGTCCAGGCACACACTTCACGCAGTTACCGTGTAGAAAATACCTTCCTGCTCTTATTTGAGCCTATTAACTCTACTCTTATTTTAAATATAAATCTAACATGCTCAGCCATCTGTTTCCAAGAATACATCAGCTTAGAAAGGTAAAAGTGAAGAAGAAGGACTGCTCTAGCCAGTGACAGTTAAAAAGCTCATACTGTGAAAGAAAGAGAGAGGAAAAAACCCTCTCAATTCTCCTAAGCTTCTGGAGGCATTTATTGTAGAGACAGCAATGAAATGATGAATTAGAAATTGACCAAACCCTTTCTGTAAGAAATCAGGCATAGGTACAGTGCACAATAAATAATTGCCATCAAATATTTAGCAAAACGTATTCAACAGAGTAAGTTTAATATATATTTTCCCACAAAGGATAAGGCATTCTGTGGGAATGCTAGAATGTCCTTTGAATCTAAGTCCCAATGAGTATATGTGCATGCATAGATACAAATATGTATACATATATGCACGACTAAATGTACATATACACAGATGTATACAGGAAAATATTCATTTATTATGTGTGTGTTGGCGGGGGTGGATCCCATGAAATAATCTCTGGATTTGGTTGGAATTCACCCCGATAGCTGAACAATTATGGGACAACTACATCCTCAGCACAAAATGACCTTTTCATCAAGTTACAAAACATTAAAGGTTAAAGAATGTCTGAAAGGCAGTTAATACTCTTAAAACATTGGGAGGATGGTCATCTTTTCAGAGATCTGACCACAAATGTGAAGGAAGTGTTGGACGGCCTTTCTGGGCATTATTTGTGGGTGGGTGTCACATGTTTGCACTGCTCTGGCTGAAAGCATGAATGAACCTACCTCCTTAGGAAATAAGACGAGATGGGCCTGTGTGCTGCACAGCACAGGAGCTCACGAGAGGACTTCTTAGCAGGCTGGTTCCTAATTGCAATTCTGAAGTCACATTTCTTCCTCTCACGAGTGGCGATGGCAAAGAGAGCAAATCAATGAGACTGTCAGATTTACCTCCCGCCTTCTATTTTCCATTTGACCTGGATGGTACAAATTCCAGTTGCTACTAACAGGGAAAATAGAAATATCAGTCACCAGACCCCTTCCTCTAATGAGCTCACAGAAAAGCCCAGAAGAACCTGCCTTATCAGCCCTGCAAATGCTCACTCTGCCCCGGAAAGTCAGGTGGATTGCACTGTGTCTTCAGCAATTCTCTCCTTTCTTTCACCCCATTCCAAGCACCTGCTTATAATCTCAGGTGCATCCAGGCTCAGCCCAAGTATAAACCTTTATTTTCAGAGTGGTCTGACCCTGTGGCCAAGCTGCACACCAACTTATGGGGGGTACCACTTATTGGACAACTACTGTTTGTCACCAAGCTCTTGGCCAAGGCTTGGACATCCACAATCTCAGATAAGCCTCAAAAGTGTCCTGGGAAGTAGACTCTATTCTGCACACCATGGGGACACGGCTAATGACACCAGTGCCTCTTTCATACACTGGTCTGACTCTGAAAGTTTCCAGCATGTAGCCCGAAAGACCCATGGTTTCAAGGGGCATCTCCAATTCTTTATTTTTTTTTCTGAGACAGGGTCTCACTCTGTTGCCCAGGCTGGAGTGCAGTGGCACAATCTCGGCTCACTACAGCCTCAACCTCCCGGGCTCGAGTGATCCTCTTGCCTCAGCCTCCCAAGTAGTTGGGATTACAGATGTATGCAACCAGACCCAGCTAATTTTTGTATCTTTTTTTGTGGAGATAGTGTTTTGTCATGTCACCCAGGCTGGTCTCTAACTCTTGGACTCAAGCGATATAGCTGCCTCAGCCTCCCAAAGTGCCGCGATTACAGGCATGAGCCACAGGGTCCAGCCAAGGCATCTCCAGTTTTGATGGAATGTTTCCACACTGAATCCCTACTTAGTGTTTAAGGTGGAGAAAGCTGTCCTGATCTAGAGATGGAGATGAGGTTCAAAGAGAGGGAGTGACATGCTCAGCTCACTGGGTTACTCATGGGCCACGGAGTAACCTAATGAGTAGACACGGGCTCAGGCCTCCCATCACCACAGTTGGAGCTTGAATTCCCCTGCAAGGTACTGCTTGCGGCACACACATCCGTCTGCGGGGCACACCCACTGTGGGTGTGAGCCTTACAATTATGCACTGAGACCTATCTCCTCTCATAAACTGACTAGCTTCACTCTCTTGGTCCTTCACCTGTTATTTACTTCCTCATTCACTGTGCACAGTTCAGCCGAGATGGGACTTAGTGCAGGGCTGGATGACAGCCAGCCTTCTACCTTTCCTTTCTGCTTTTACTGCCTACATTCTTGTCTCTCTATGGGCTCTCGATACAGCCTCCTCAAGGCAGAGAAAGCCGGGGGTGGGGGTGGGGCTTGCATTTCTGCACATTCTAGACAGGAGTGACTCTTTAACAAATTTCACTGTTGGAGGATGACTCGGGTCCATTTTCAAGTCTCAGGTGAGGCCAGAGGAGGGGGAAGATGTAAGAAGGGTTCCTGGGCTTCCAAGAGGTTTCCCTGCCCTGTCCTGTAAATTGACTCAGCCATCTAGGAAGGGGCCTACTCCTTCCTTAGGCCTCCTCCTGATGGGAACCCCACCCCAGGTCCTACAACCAGCTAGGATGGAAGATTCTCTTAGCAAGTGGAGAGGCCCCTTTTGTACCTCTGTCACCAGCTATTTACCCCATGCATTCTCATCAAGCCTGGGGCCAGACCCTCTTCTCTTTAGCCAACACACTACTCAAAACCCCAAATGATACAAAAGTCTCCTTAGGAGTTAACAACCTTTGGGCAACATACTTTGAAACTATTGATAATATCTATAAGGTAATCAAGAGTCAAAATTCACTCTCTCCTGAATGTGTGTTCAGCATCTACTCTTTCTGCTGTGTGTATTTACACACAGTGAGCCAGCCTAGGCCAGGCTCTGAGCAGTTCTATCCCCAGGTTCTCCTCGGTGAATGGGCAGGGGAAGCTGGCTGCAGATGAATGACTTGCTTTGACTACATCTGGGGAAGAGGTACCGAGAGGGCTGCTGACTGGCACGCAGACCACCTCCTGAAGCCCCTTTTGGCTGAGAACAGGGGGTGGGATTGAGCATTCCCAGAGACAGTTAGCTGGGAACCAACTAAGCCCTGCTGAGATGGAGAGAGAACAAGGTGTTCGGCATCCAACAGCAGAGTCAAAAAAGGCAACAGCACTTCTAAAAATTCTGCTTTAAAGGCAAGTCTGCGGGGTGGTCTGGCGGGCTCTAACGGGCGCAGCCTAGGGATCTGGCATGGGATGGAATATGGGGTGGAGAAGGGAAGAGTTGATCAGCGCACAAGAGACATCACTATTCCTTGGCTCTCATGCAAAAGTCCCCTTTGAGTCAGGACCTCCAGGAAGAGCTGGGCAGGGTGCTGGTGGAACCAGCAGTGGCCACATCACCGAGCCAATCTCCCACACGTGCACCTGCCCTGTCTTCCTGGCTGAGCACCTAACCGCGGCCAGCGCTTACAATAGCCAGTTTGCCCACTCACTGGAGTTGCCTTGAGGCCTGGGTGCTTCCTCCAGTAAGTATTTTCCCAGGGGGAGAAGTTGTGCAGGCTGAGGCCAGTCTCCAGGCACTGCCTGTCCCTGCCTAGGCTCCCACAGCTTAGCCCAGGTTTGGGGCTCCAGGCGAGGTGCCCTCCAGAGCTCCCTGGCCTGTGCGGGTGCAGGGTCCTTGGCTCAGGGCAAGACGGAAAGTTCGATATATTTGCTCCCTCATTTCATTATCAGAGAGCCTTTGGGAAAGCTGGCCATGTGGTCTGGGGTGGGCAAGAATCTTGTCTTGAAGCTAAGTCAACAAGAATAAATACACGATTTTAACCTAAGTGCTGGGTTTATTAGGGGAACCTAGAGAAGATGGTTGGGGGAAGGAGGCTGGAGCCTTTCTGAAACCCCTCCTTGGGGTCACCATCCACTTCTGGAATCCATCAACACTTTTAAGGGCAAGAGGCATGCGGAGACCCTGCTGTACACCTAGTCCACTAGGCCAGCCAGAAAGCCTCCTGGGGCCGCGAAGCACCACCCGGAGCCCACCATCACCCCTCCCAAACGTCTTTGCAACCCCAACCCCCAATCCCCATCTTGCCTTTTGGGCCAGAGCGGCCGCCCGCGCTGTCCCGCCTCCAGAGGGCGCTGACGGAGAGGTGGTAGCGCCCGCTCCCGCCGCCGCGCCAAGGGGCAGCCCCAGGGACTCCACCCCTACCCCCGCCACCCCGCCTAATTTGAATATTTCATTGGCTGCCGCCAGTCCGGTCAATTTATCATGCAAATACGGGTGCCCTCCGCGCCAGAGAGGAGCCACCGCCCGCGCGGGAGAGCGGCGCCCGATTGGTGGCCGAGACAGCGGCATTTGTAATATTTTTCTTTGGGCATTAGAGTCATTTACCAATGCCATCCCCGCAACTCCAGGCACTGAATCACAAGCCACTTAAAGGGTTTTATTGGCAGCTTCAAAACTTCTTAACATGTTCTTTTATTTCAAACCAAGTGTCAACCTATTTCTGCCCTCCCTCCCCACCCCCCCACCTACAAAAGCTGCAAAAAATTCCAGACTACTTTGTGTCCTCACTACCTGCACGCGGTAACCGCCTCCGCCTTGCCAGAGGGAGGAAGACTGGACCTGTTTGGGGCTATCACTCGGTAGACCTTAAATGAATACTTTTGGGAAGTCTTATAAAGATGGAGGAGGGACTGTTGGAAGAGAGGCACAAAAAGAAAACAGAAAGGAAGAGAAAGGAAGAAAGAAGGCGAAAGAGATAGGGAAAAGAGAAGAGGCAGCAGAAAAGGGTGAAGGCAGAATGTAGGGCTCCTCTGCAAAGGAGAAAATTCTTGGCATTATCAAAGCCCTGGAAATCAGAGACTACCTGCATGCCATATTATCTAACCCTTCTGGCCACCGTGTCCCCAGTCACCCGGGCCCTCCTATTGTCAAACTACAGGTGATATCCATCAAGTTTCAAGAAGTGAAAACGTGAAAGAATGAGGCCCCCAGAGTGTTGTCCCTCTTTTTTGTACCTGCCCTACTGAGACTTAGGTTCTGTCTTCCCCATTTGTAAATTTAGGGACAAACACAAAACCCTCACGTTGAAGACAGAAGAGAAAGCAAGGTTGAAGAACTGGGAAAGGAGATTGTCCCTGGTCTTGCAAATTCCCTGGCCAGTTAATGAGGTCACCACAGAAAGCTGGGCTGTCTGGTCTGCTAAGACCTAGTGCTTTGATTTCTGGGACCTCCTCCTCCTGCAGGGTTCCAGCATTCGAAGAGCTGGGGTTCAGAGCCGCATCAGGTTATCCATACATTGATTCAAATACCTGCCGAGCGGGGCAGCTGGCGGGAACTGCACGGAAAGAGGTGGGCGCCCCTGAGCTACAACCAGCAAGTAGCTGCTCGCTCCCGTCCGGGGTGAGCCCCTAGGCGGCTGCAGCTATCTCCAGTATAGGGCTTCCTCACCTCCTCTTATTCTTAGCTCTGCTTCAAATGATTTCCAAAAATCCATTTCACCCAAAGTGGGGTGGGGGTGGGGGTAAGCCACGCCATGCTGTAGCGAGGAATTTGCGAAACTCCCAGCGCAACCCAAGCCTACGCGTGGGATTTGATAAAAGGGCGTTTCGCCTGGAGTTAAGCGCTCCAAACTGAGTTTAGTGTGCGTCTTTCCTCCTTAGACTGAAATACAAAGACGTTTTATTTTCTTTAGTTAATCTTCGCTCTCCTAAAAAAGAAGTTTTTTTTTTGAAAGTTCCGTAGATGACTGAACGAAAGAGAATGAGGGGAAGAAAGAAATATCTGAAAATGTGAGACTCAGAGCACTGGAAAGCGGGGGAAGAGGGGGAGGGAGTAGAAAATCGCCATCTCCCGTCTTGGGAAACCTGAGAAAGTGGCCGCTGTGATTCACAAGACCAGAGGGTGTGTATCTAGGCAGACTCGGTTTCCCTCTGCCCACTCCCCCTGGGATAACTGTATTCCTTCCTTCCCTCTCTCCCTCTGTTAGGTGTATAGTTAAGTGGGTTTTTTTTTTTTTTTAAGATGTTTATAACTGCCTGGAAATCCTGAACTGGAAAGAAAAATGAGGCAATGGAGAGAGGGACCTGCGAGCCGTGGGTGCCTGGGGGACTTCCACCCGCTCTCCCAAATCTAGTTGTGCCCAGGAGTTAAGGGCCGGCCAGACAGGGGCACTAGCTTCCACCCTTCTGTGCCCGGGACCCGGCCACGCACGTTCGGGTATCAAGGCTGTTCCAGAAGAAGATCGAATGCCAGGCCCCTTTGCCTTTCAGTTCGGCGGTCCTGGTGGAAAACGGCTGCGGCGTGCAGTGGACAGTGTGCAAAGTTAAGCCACATCTCTGTGCCCCAAGCCACAAGAAATTTACAAAGTAGCAAGCCATGCCTGGTTGGAGGAGGGCTGGGAGTGTATACTCTGGTGTGACAATGCGTGTGTGTGCGCCTGTTTTGGGAGTGGGGGAGGCGCTTCACTTCCCCCAAACCAATTCTTGACCTTGGGCCAAGAGAAGCCCCCTACTTTTCTCCAAAGATTGTATGCCCACCCCCAGCTCCCATCCAGGTACGCCTGACTCAGCTTTACGGAGGCCCCACAGAAGTGTTATTAATACACTCTTCTGATTTTCGAAGGTTTATTTCACGTCATAACTGTAAAAGTTCTTGGGAGAATTTACAGACAAAACATCTGGTTCGTTAAAACAAAGCTACCGGAAAAGAGAAACAAACTTCGACGCTGTGTAAATGCACTTTTAGCAAACAATTTACTGCCTAGGGAGGGCCAAGGTCCCTATCCTTCCTGCTTGGGCAGGGACTGAGGTTCCGGGCCCCAATTCCCGGTTGAGGTGTGCAGGTGGCAAGCTTCCCTGAACCCAGGGGACCTCCTCGACACTGCCTAGCCCAGAATGTGGTGTGGGGAGGTGTGAGGGAGATGAAAAACCCACATGCCAGGGTTCCAGGTGAGTGCAGGCAGGAGAGCACCCACCTGGTGCCCTCCCTCCCCCTGGTGCTGCCCAGCCCTGAGCTCCTTAAAAGCCTGCACCCTGGGCAAATGCCCTCACTCTTTGAAAGCGGCTACAGGCTCTCAGAGGGTACTACTCAGCCTGCCCAGTCTCTCCAGGTGGCCCAAGCCTCCCTCTGGGAACCCCTTTCCAAGGTCAAGGCTTAAGGCCTCGGTGCCTGGGACCGGAGCCAGCTCTCCGTCTAGCTCCTCATCTTGTAATGCTAGCTTTGAGGACATTTCTTTCCCTGAAGTCTTTTCCCTCAGTGGCCATCCCAGATAAGGACAGGACTTGGCCTTCTTTGGGCCAAACTGCTACCTACTACCCTCAATCGCCACCTTGAACACAACCTCGGCTGCCTCCCGGCGGTGGCCTGGCTACTCCTTTCTGGCACAGATTTGTGACTCTGTATGGCATGATTTGAGCCAAGTGTCCATCCCAACAGCGCACACCTGTTCCTGCTCATGTCTGCATGTGACTTTTTTTTTTCCTCTCTCTCTCTTAAAAACTTATCCGGGCCGGGCTCCCGGTAGCTAAGGTCGTGAATGATCCTGGGGTGGGGCACAGGTAGGCCTGGGGATAGGTGCCCCAGTTTACTTGAGTTCAAAAAGTCGGAGGCAGATTTCTAACCCCTGACCTAAAGAAGCTTCATCTGGGATCTTTTCTATTGATTTGCCGCTGATTACATAGTACCACTACAGGACTCCACTGGACCTGAAGTGCAATCCTAGGGGTCAGCATTGCCTTCATGGCCCTGGGGGGATGTTTGGGGATCACAAGGTTACCATCCAGCTGCTGGGTGAGCCACCTGGCTGCCATGTGAGTGCCAGTTTCTTCTACGGACATTTGCAACTCGGTGTTTGGGTGAGTCCTACCGCCTTCTGTCCATTTTTCCTATTTTTAGGGGTTTAAAAAAAATGTTCAGGGAAACGTGGCACCTCCCAGAGGTGGGGGCAGCTCACTGGTCTAGGGGTTTACTTTTCAGAGTGACTCAGGCCCGTAGAAGTTACCAGGGGCTTGCGCAGGGTCACAGAGCCTGTTGTTTTTCAAAGATATTCTGAAGAGTGGGGGTGAAAAGATTTCTACACAGTGTACATTCTACAGAATTCTAGCTTCCCCGCGGGCGCAGACTTTTCCGCCCTCTAGTCTAGCGTGAAAACAGTTCGACCACTGGATGTGCGCGGCGAAGCCCGCACCCTAGAGCGCGGTGTCTCCCTGCAGGAGGGGAGCTCCAGCCCGCGCCGCTTCAGCCGGAAACGGCCTCCTCGGGAACCGAACGGAGCATATCTCAGTGGTCGCCTAGAAGCGGCTCCTTTCCCTTTCTTACTCGCGAATGGCGAAAGGATAGCCGCGCAGGATTTTACCCTCTTGTATAGTGGACTCTGAGGGGTCACCAGGCACCGAGACAGAAATCTTTGCAATAAGAATAAAGTCAGGTAAAATGCCTAGTACAACCGCCCTGCAGAGGTCCCAGAGGAAGTTCCCCGTACACCCTTACCATTAAGTTCTTAGGGGGAGGACAGGAAAGGCCCTTTGGTCTGGCTGGATTGATCAGGGAGGTATGTGCATGTTTACTCTCTGCACACTTGGGGAGAGGCTATGGGGGAGTTGAAGTCAAGGGGCAAAATCAGGTAGAACACAGAACCACAGCCGAGAGCGGCACTCTCCGGGAATGGGCGCAGGGAACTCAGCGCAAAGCTCCGGCTTCTCCAACATACGGCCCTGCCCTTTCTCCCTCTGTAAAGAACACGTGAATTGCACACTTACTGCTATCCAGACACTATTTCTCCCTAAATTGAGCCCTTAGTTCTCACTGGGATCGTTTTCCTTCGCTCTCCAGCTCTTCTCCATCAGGCCAAGTCACACAGCAGCCAGGCGGGGCCAAAAAGTTTTAGCGCGAGACCTCGTGGCCAAGACCTGCCCAGAGACCTCGACGACACATCTTAGGCCCAGGTGAAGCGGGTTTAAGCCCTCGCATCTAGGTAGCTTACGGATCTGCAGTATGCTTGGCAAGGATTTGGGAAGCCTCCCTTCCTTCTCTCCTAGCCACACCCAGCCCACAGAAGGGCAGACAGAACTTGGTGGAAAATAATGACTCCGGCGACACTGCCCCTCTTCCGTCAATTCCATCCCTAGAATGGTCTGCAAAACGATTCATGTCTTGGGGTCTAGATATTAAGTGGGGGGTGGGTACCTGTGGCTAAAAGAACAAGGATTAGGGATTCAGGCTGTGCCAAGCCAGGCCGGGGCCTTTCTTGCGTGTCCCGGCTTGGCAGCGTGGTCGCGTTGTGCACTCCGCATAGCCAGTGTTGTGCGGGACGGGCTGTCGCTGCACTGTGCAGCCCATTGACACTGATGGATGCGCCAATGGTTGGACGGACAGATGTTAGGGCGGATCGCTCAGCGCTCGGCGCCTGAGCAGGGGAGGGCCGGGCAGCGACCCAGCCGCGGACCGCTACGCGGAGAGCCGAGTTCAGGCCGCGGCCCGCAGAGGGAGGGGGCGGAGGGGAACAGAGGTTTGCGAGAACAGCGAGGGGATGGAAAGGAGGAGAAAAGCGCGACCAGCGAGAACTCCACGCTTCCGAGCGCGGCGCCCCGCGCTGTGCACACGCCGCACCGGGCGCGCCTAGGTGGGCGCTTGGAAGGTGAGCTGACCCCGTGCGGCGCAGCCCGCCTCTAGGCGACAGGAGCTCAGCGCGGCCACCCCGAGTGGTGAGGCCGCCAGCTGTGTCTGCCAACTCACCGTTTCCTCGCTTGCAAGAAGCGTTTCACGCTCCACGGCCGCGTCTCCCCGGCCTGGGGTGGTAGCGGTTCTGGTCTCTGCGGCCGCGGGCACCGCACGCGCACCACGCCTCCGCCCCGAGTCCGCCACACTCCGCCAGTCCCGGAGCCCCGCCGCAGCCCGCCTGGGACTCCCCACCCCGCCTGGGGTCCGCACCCCACAACTCTGAGCGCTCCTGCGCGCGGAAAGGCGCTGGAGGCTGCTTTATAGCCGGGGAGGCCAGCGGCGGCGCATCTGCATCCTGGGGAGACGTCTGGACCCAGCCCAAGCCCGCAGGCTGAGCGAGCGGAGACTTTTGATCTTACCGTGTGGGTGAGATCACTGTCTCCCGGTCTAAAAGAAAAGAAAGCATGCTGTGAACTTTTAAAACAAACTTGAAAAAACAGTCACAGAGAAAAAATAAAAAGAACACGGGGCAGAAAAAAGAGGGAGAAAGCCTAAAAAAAAGAAAAAGCTAAGGGGAAAAAAGGGAAAGAAGGAGAGAAGCAGGAAGAAGTCTGGGGTTTGCCGCTCTAGGAGCGCTCAGGCAGCCGGTGCCGGAGCTCGGGGCGCCCGCCCTCGCTGGGACTGGCGGCCTCGGCGCCCGCGAGAGCGCCAGAACCCCAGCCGGCACGTCCGAGCGCAGGGCTGCCTCCGGGACAGTGGGCCCGGAGGCCGCCCCCGCGCTCCCGCCGCCGCCGCCCGGCAGCGCCCGGAGCCGGCCCCGCCGCGGCCGCCCCATTCCCGGCCCGAGAGCGGGCCCAGGGAGACGCAATCGAGCCCGCAGCGCATCGATGCGCCGCCGCCCGCGCCGCTCCGGCTCCGGCTCCCGCTCCTCCGCCGCCGCCGCCGCCGCCGCCGCCGCCCGGGGGTCGCCCGCCTAAGCTCCGGCCCACCCGCGCCCCGGTCGCCGCCCGTAAGTGAGCCCGCGTCGCCCCGCCGCCCACGCCGCCCCGCCAGCTCCTCCTCCCCGCGGCCCGCCGGCCGGGCCCGCCCGGAGCCTCAGCGACCCGGAATCACCAATCAATAATCAATCCCACTAGTCCAGCAACACCGGCAGGCCAGGCTCGGGACGCTGCGCGGAGGCCCCCTCGGCTCTCCGGGGTCGCCCCTGGTGGGGGGATGGGCAGGAGAGCCCGGTTTCCTTCTCCCGCCCCCGTCCCGCCCTAGGATCAGTCCGCGCCCTGGGTGGGGGGCGCGGCCCGGCTACCAGGGGGCAAGGGGCGCGGTGGAGGGACCCTGATCATTCCAAAGTGAGGAGAGGAAACTTGAAGGAACCCCCCTCCCACGTCGACCCCCCGGGACGGGCCCAGGAAAGTTTGTCCGGGGGAAAAAAAATTGGGGGAAGTGGCTGCAGCGGGTCCTGGGGGAGGAGCTGGGTGGCTCGGGGTCTGAGGGGGTGCCCCCACCCGCCTGAGTTTGCCTCCTCCCCGGGAGGGCGCCCGCTCGTGGGCCCCGGCATCCCCCGGGGCGCCAGCCCCATCCCGGGGGACCGCGCTGTGGGCTCCGGAGTCGGCGGGTGGAGAGGAGTGCGGGCCTGGAGGGGGCAGCTTGGGGGCGGCCGGGGGCGAACGCGGGGGTGGGAATAGGAGTGGGGGTAGCGAGCGCCCCGGGACGGGCTCGGAGGGCCGGGTGCCGCGCCCCTGCGTGTGCGCAAGGGGCGGAGGCGGAGGGGGCGGCACCCCTTTCGCGGGCTGGGCGGGGGTCCCAGGCGGGTCCGGGGGCGGGGGCGCGGCGCCCCCGCGGGCGGGCGATTGACACGATCATCTCCTTTCCTTTAAGCTTGCCTGTTGCCGACGCCGCCGCTCCAGCCGCGCCGCGGGCAGAAGACTGGACCGCCGAGCCCCGGGCCGCGGCGGCGGCTGCGCGTCCCCCCGGATGCCTTGACCCCCGGCTCGGGGGCGGGGGCCGGGGCAGGACCGGCCCGGGCAGCTCCAGCGCTCCTCCTCCCACCCCTCTGCCCGCCCTCTCCCCCTCTCCCCCCCCGCCCCCCCAGCCCCGAACCCCGCGCACCTCGTCTGGGGACGGGGGCGGGGGGGGGCAGGGCCGCCGCTCCTCCCCGCCCCCTCCTCCTCAGGCCTCTGGAGCGATTTGTCAAACTTCCCATTCCGCCGGCAGCGCGGTCCTCCTCCTCCTCCTCCGCCACCTCCTCCTCCTCCTCTGCCTCCTCCTTCCCCCTGTGCTCCTCCCTCCGCTAGCCTCCCTCGCCCGCCCTCCTTCTTCCCTCCGCACGTTCGGGGTTCGCGGCGGAGCGCGGCGCGGGGGGGGGGGGGGGACGCGGAGAGCCTGGGCGCAGCAGCATCCTGCGGGCGGCCGCTCTCCGGGGGGGAGGCTGAGCAGGCCCGCCTCGCCCCCCCGCGGGCCCGCCGCCCCTCCCTCCCCTGTCCTCAGCCCGGCAGCGGCGGCGGCGGCGGCGGCGGCGGCAGTGGCAGTCGCCGGAGAAGCATCATGCCGAGGAGGAAGCAGCAGGCGCCCCGGCGCGCAGCAGGTACGAGCCGCTTCCCCTTCCTCTTGCTCTCCTCCTCCTCTTCCTCCGCTCGCTCGGCGCCTCTGGCGGGCGCGACCCCGCTCCTCGCCCGCTCCTCCGCCGGCGCTGAGAAACTCCCGGCGCCGCTCTCCTGTTTGGGTGCGTGCGCCCGCCTCGGGTACCCGGCGCCCCCCGGACGCCCCGCCGCGCTCTGCCCTCTTCCCTCTCGCACCCACTTGGGGAGCCGCTCGCGGGGCGCGTGGAGCCGCGCCGGGTCCTTGCCTCCTCGGCTCTCTGGCTGCAGAGGGGATGGGAAACAGCCCCGGTCTGGCTCTTTCTGTGGGGGGGCGGGCGGGGTCACCTGAGTTCCCCGGGACACCTTCCGCGTCCTCCCGTGGCCGACCGGCGGGGGACTGCCCGGTGTCCACCAAGCCAAGGAGCGCGAGCGAGTGAGCGAGCCTGTCCCCCTCGGCCACCTTAGTGCTAATCCGATTGATTCCTCATTTCTTGGGCCCAAACTGGGCACAGCGGTAGAAACCGGAGCGCACAGGGTCTGGGTATTGTCAGATGACTGTCAAGTCCACGTTAGAAGCTGGCGTTTCTTTTTCCTCTGTGTTTCCTAGCCCCCACCCTTTCCTTGTACTGCTTCTCCCACCCTCATCTCCGCATAGCACTTAGTTGTGGGACGTGTCTGAGTACTTTTTTGTTCCTCTTTTTTTTTTCTTCAACCAGGAGTGTCAACTCCTGTTACGACTGAGCCGATTTTTTCCCTTTCTTTTCTGGAAAAAGCATCATTGAAAACAAAACAAAAACCACACACATAACATTATTTTGCAATAATGTCGGTTGGGGGCATGTAGCCTGAAAGAAGGTTTCTGGCCCGTTGCCATCCTTGATTTGATGACTGATTGATCGCCTGTCATGCTGCTGCCTTTGATCTATTCATTCCCAATAAACATCAATAAATCACTTGCAATAGTGAGGCCAAGCTCTGTGACGTCAGGAGGGCCCTGTCAGTGCAACTTTGGGATTTGGGGCGGATTGCCGAGAGGACCACATATGGACGTGATGTATTTTGATATGAGTAACACTCAAATGTGCAGAGGTTCAGATGCTCCCTGAAGGGGAAGGTTAAGTGGGGGCTTCCTTTCTTTTCTTTTCTCTTCCTTTCTTTTACTTCTCTTTTGATGTTAGAGGGAAGGGCAGAGAGTAGGGTCAGGGCATTGGCTGGTGCCCATCTTGGATGAAGACGTTGTACCCGTGGTACCCTGAGTGCCCATAATTTCCATCATGCCAGCCGGCACTGCCAGGGACCTCACACGTTGGGTGCACTCTGGACTCCAGACCCCTTACACGGGGGTCACAGAGAAGGAATGATAATTCTCTCTTCTCCCAGAAATGTACTTGCCTGCCCGTGTCTTCAGAAAATCTCAGAAGAAAACCGGGTTGCTTTGGGGGCTTAGGATGCAGGTTTTGCTCTCTGTCCTCGGCGTTGCCCAAATTTAGAAAGTTTGAAAATTCCAGGAGTGATTGTAGGGAGCTTACCGCCTCCCAAGTTAACCTCCTGGAGCTAGCTTCTTGCCCGTCCCACCTTCTACTTTAAATTCCAGGCTCAAGCAATGAGCTTATCTACCCAAAATAAACTCTGAAACTTTGGAGGAATCCTTCACAAAGTTGAGTAGTAGGAATGTCTTGGGCTTCTTCCAGTCTTTGAAAAATTTTTTTTTCTTTCCTTTTTGGATACACATTTTAAGGTATGTGTGTGCCTCCATCCAATGAACCATATGTGATTACATCTTTACATTTGGTTCAGAACTCTCTGTCTAGT
Source organism: Ateles fusciceps (assembly GCA_036589455.1). NCBI lineage: Eukaryota > Metazoa > Chordata > Mammalia > Primates > Atelidae > Ateles > Ateles fusciceps. Next base: position 3,793,805 of record JAZHEH010001828.1, read on the forward strand.
TTATCTGTTCGGTTGCACCCTGCCAATCTGAGACTCATATTTGATAGCTTCCTCCAGAAAATATCAGAGGAGGAGGGAACCTGCTGTTGGCTTTATTTATTTATTTATTTTTAGAGCAACCTGTTCACTAACCTTTTCGCACCTTTTTAAAAATTATTATCAAAAAAAAAAAAAAAAAAAAACCCAGCCAGGAAATCTCAGGTCAGTTAAGAAAAATTCATTATATAAAAAACTTGACTGCAGGACTAATATGAGATGGAAGAATGGTTTTGCTCTATCAAAATGACCCGTCAAAACGACTTTGTTTCATATTTGATTTAATTGTCTCTCTCCTGACAGGCACATTCATCAATAGCTTAATGGTCAATCAGAAGCTGGCAGCATGAGTGCTTTCTTTCTTTCCCATACTCGGGTTTTGGATTTACTTTATCAGAATGCCTCTGCCTAATGGACATGTGGAGGAGGAGGGGGAGGCTGACTGAAGAGCTACTTATTTAAGAAGAGTGCAGAGGGGGAAAAAAAAAACAAAACTCCACGTTTAGGCTAGTGATAAGTGTGCACAGGGGTGTTTTTTTGGTTGGTTGGTTTGGATGGACAAGAAACTTCCCATTTTTTTTTTCTCCTCTTTTTAGTTCTCCCAGCTGCAAGTTACAAGGTTCATGCCAGCTTTTGTGGCATACTGGGAGTGATGACAAATTGATTGCTTTGTACTGATAGAGAGAGAGAGTGGAAAGAGAAAGATGTCTGCTGATTGGTAACTGGAAATCCAGTCCCCAGCAACCTTGAGAATACTCGAGAATTTTTTTTCCCCCTCCAAACTGAAAGGTCCGCTCAGCCATAAAAAAAGAAAAGTTGTTTTGCCAGCTTCATTAGTGTTCACCTAATTAGCTGTAAACCTGATGGATTCCTGACAGCTTTAATGATTGGAGATGACAAGCTCGACGCAGTGTCATCCAGCAGAATTAGGTTTGCAGCTAGTTTGATGTAATCAAGTTGATATTACACAGTCCTGGCTGCCTTTAGTTGTGCATTAACTCAATTTTCTGCTGCAGGTGACAAATGGGCTTTGGTACCTGGATAATCATGTCATAGGAATTAGGGCCCTTTTAATGGTCTGGGGTAGAATAACAACCACAAAAGGCCAAGAGCTGGGTAGGGCGGGCGGATGTGGCACACAGGTACACACAGTCTTTATATCTAGACCAGTGTATCAGTGCTTTCCCGAAGGCCGAAGCAGGCTCCAAGAATCCCTGAAAATACATATTTCTGTACTTTAGGATTTTTTTTTTTTGATAGAAATTATGCATGGCTTAGTGTCTTTTCTCAAAGGGAAAGAGGTTTCTAGACCTGCCAAAGAGAAACCTGGGTGGGAGTTTGCCTCCTTGAGACCTGTAATTTCTGGGGGCTGTGCATTTGTTCTGGACAGATGTTGCTGCCTTTAGAAGCTCAGAGGAATGGGGTTAGGGAAGGACAGTGTCCATCAGGCAAAATGACCATTATCCCTTGCTTAAAGCATGACTTTCTCCTATTTGTAGTGTGTTTTTTTAAACATTTCCAAGAAGCCCAGAAAAATTTTATTTAGTGTAATACTTAGCAGATATTTTATTTACTTATATTAATTTTCTGGAGGCAAATGTGAAATCATAAAAGACTGTATCTTACGCTCCCCCCCCACTCAAAAAAAAAAAAAGAAACCCATGGAACCACAATTTGCCAGCCAGCAAGCTACATTCTTTGAAAGGGGGTAATCTTCCATGGAGTTCTTAGGTGGTAAAAGCAAGGCGAGGATAAATCTTCAAGCATCTTGACTTTTGTGAAATTGACTTGGACCCCCCTGCTGGTATCACAGAACACAGCAGATGCCCGTGGCACAGGCAAAGGGGGTTCCATGTTGCCAGTAGACATGGACGTGCCTAAGAGGGGGCCCACCTGGTGGTGTCCAGATGACACCGTCCTAAGTCTGGTCCACATATCTGGCAGCTCCGGGGGAGGAGCTTTTCTCTTCTCTTTCGGAAGCACATGGAGCATTCAGAAGGGCATTTTGGCCTCAGCTTTGGGAATTTATTTCCTCTCAGACCTGCCACGTATTTTTCCTTGGACAGGTATTCTACTCTGCAGCAAGGTGGCAGAGGGACTGGTTTTGACCGTTCTATGATTTTTCTTCCCCCATTTGCTACGAAATGAGAGCAGCAATGCACATTCTGAAAAGGAAAACCAAGAAGACGAAGGAGAAAAACAAAGAAGGTGGGAGGCAAGGCTATTCCCCTGGATGTCCACGTGGGGGAAGAGAACCTTCCAGAATCAGCTGCGGTGCCCCCCCATTATCTTGACAGCTGTCAGTTAGAGCTTCAGTGCTCTCCAGGGCCACACTTGATTGTGAGCTGTTGATGTTGTCATTTTGTTCTCAGTTTTGCCTTGAACGCGCTCATAAACAGGAGCCAGATAGTCAATAACTGATGCCTCAGCAGTGATTCCCTAAATTGCCTCACACGTCTGCCTTCTCCCCTCTTTTTGCTAAAGATTGTTTTGTCAAGTGATTAGAATGAAAGGTGACTGCTCAGGGCCGTGGGAAATGCCATGAAACCCAGGTGAGCTGAGGAAATTAAAACCCTTCCTTTTACCCCCGTCCTCCATTCCTGTGATTTCTGGAAGAGAAGGGATCTACCTTCTTGAAGGCAGAGTGCCTGCACCTCTTGTGGTGCTTTCTCTTTACAAATCCTGCCAGAATCAGGCTGGGGCCAGGGATGCCGCAGGCAGGCCGGCCGACCGGGCAGGCAGAGAGGAAAGGAGTCGAAAGTGCCCGGTCCTGGTGCACACAGCCATGTTTAATCCAAGAGTGGCAACACTTCACAGTTATTCCAAGTGCAGTTTGTAAGGCTTTCCTCCTGCCCCATTTTCATCCCTGCCTGTCAGTGGGCAGAGGATAAAAATAGCTTTGGTCGTGTTGTAAAAAAAATTAATAAGAATAAAATAAAGTAGGGTATGTGTGTCTACCCTCCCTACTCTTCCGTTTTAGTGTCCAGCCCAGGTAGGTAGATGGAGCTTTCAGATCAGCTGCTTTGTCACAGCCCTGTACCATCACCCTCAAAGCCCACGGAGGGGAAAAGGCAGAAGGAAACAGTGGTATCACGTATCCCAAATCCTTGCAGGTGTTCACTGTGGTGTGTGTGTGTGTGTTTTAGTTATGCTCTAAATTGTGGTTTCTCTGTCTGAAGTTACAAATGAAAGGTGAATACAATATATTGTATTTAGTAACAATGAAATGGACTGGGACATCCAGACAGATAATGTGCAGTTGTAATTAGACTCAATAGACAGGCAGTCATTTTTAAATTCTTTGACACATGCATAAAATAGTCATATAATAAGATAAGATGACAATTTTATGTTAGGTTGATAAAGTGTCCCGATACATGCATTTAAATGTCTGTAAGCCTTTTTAAAAAAAAAAATCCAGACAGATTAATTCCAGTTTCCAGTATTTGCAGTTAGTCATTAAATTTTTAAATCTCACTAAACAATGGCTATCAATATTTCCCCCCCCTTTCTGGATTTTCTTAAAAAAAAAAAAAAAACAAACCTGAATTGCAAGGCCTGGAGACATAGACCTGGTGGCTTTTCTTAATTTTTCACCATTTGTAGAAATTTATGTTGAGAAATAGACTTAAAAATTCAGGTCACTGTTTGTGACTAGAATAATGCTATGCATTTTTGGAAGTAAAAAAAAAAAAGACAGTAATAGAACGTAATCTTCTTATGACCACTTCCCTGAACAACTGTCATACTCTAGGGTTAGGAATCTTTATTAGAAAGATTACATAGTGTCCTTGACCAAATATTGAATATTTTATAAGCCCCATTTAAGAAGAAGACATTTCTAGCACATGCATTTAGTTTGATCAGCATTTAGATTCTTGGGTTTAATTACTTTCACTTCTGTAAATTATTTTAGCATTTCAGCAAGCATAGTCCAAGAGATGCAGTCGGGGGTTCGGGGTCGGGGGGAGTAGTTCACTGAAGGTCACCTTACCTGGACATTTTAACTATCTCCTCACTTTATTTTCTCAGATATGCAAAGGTGTGGCTCTTGAAGAGTAATTTAAATTTGTTTGGGCTTAATGATAAATTATTAATTCGTACTGTCAGGACACATGTTATTAATTATGACTGTGTTTTCTTCATCCAGAACAGCTGTTGGGGAAACAGGGTAAGTTCAGATTGTCTTCAGGAGGGAGGGCACAAGGAAGTTACCAACTCCTTGTCATCATATTCCTGGTCACCTGGCTACGAGAATAAAGGATTGTAAAGGGTAGAGTGTAGGGGGGAGAGACACTGTTAGTTCTAGATCAAGGTGAGCGCTGGCAGATGCTAACTGATGTGCATTTTAAAAAACACAAGCCTAACTCTCAGTGCACTGTCAGTCCAGATGAGACCCGAAGGTGAACCATCCCTGTTTTATTCCAAGCCCAGTTTTGGATTGGCTGCCTTCTCCCTTCCACCAGTTTCTCTTGTTTTTCTTCTTTTTCCTCTGTGGTAGGTCAGAAGGTCATGTTTACAAGTTTATAGCAGTGGAAAACACAATACTCAGAATATATATTTGTTTCCCAAACTGGAACCCATCCTTAATGGAGAGCAAAGGGCTGGTTGGCAATATACGTGAAATGACTCCAATTCATTTACCTTTGATTTTCCATTCCCATCATTAAATCTAGTCCTATGTATTCAGTTTCCTCTGAGTTCTTTGAGAAATGCATGTTGCATAAAATAGGCAATTTTTAATGAACAATTTAATGTAAATGGGTTTTGAATTTAAATTAATATTAATGAAGCCTTGAGTGAATTTATTTTGCATACGTAAAGACTTGTAAGTCTTTCACCCATGTGCTTTCTGCTTTATGTAGTAACATTGGTTGGGTGGATTAACCAGCATCTTTTAAAGATTTACACTTAAAAAATTAAATTGATTTTGTATGTCCACTATCGCCAGTGTACTATTAAGCAAAAAGTGTGCGTTCATTTTAAGAGAATACAGCTCCTTCCTTCCTGTTAAACCCCTCAGTTTCCATTGCTCTGAAAGCTGCCGTTGGTGTGGCTTTGCTGCTAGAGAAAATACACCCCAACAATAGTTTCTACAATCAAGATGTTTTCTTTCTTTGGCTTACCTCTAATGCATTATGTATCTTGGAGTGATGGGAAGTTCTGTAATTAATTCTGTTAGATGTAATTGCTATAATCACTTTGATGTTACCCGTAATAAAGGTAATATGGTAAGCACATAAAAAATGTAAACACCTTATTGTAATACTCCTGCTAAAATGCCTTCTCATCAAGTCTGGTTTATAGACAAGTGTTCCTGACTATTTTTGGTCATAGGTGACAGTTTATTCGAACTGAGTTCATTAATATGCTAAAGGAGAAGCATTTATTGGAAAAGATGGGCCTTGGCATGGAGGGGATCTCCAAGCTGGTTGCCTAGGAATCTTGATACCCGTTTCCTTAAAGATGTGGCTAATTATGAAAAGGTGACCATTGTCTTCTGAGTAGACCAGAGAGGTAAACACTTCACAAGTAGCCTGGAACCAGGGAAGAATGTGGCCTAGGAGTGAATGAGGAGCTAAGAGAATGCTAGCAGAGGATTCCGATCAAAGGAGCGGTTCTGTAGGTTTTCTTATGATGTGGCGTTGTGGGAAGTGTCGTGTGTGTGTGTGTGTGTGTGTGTGTGTGTGTGTGTGTGACAGAGAGAGAGAGACAGAGAGAGAGAGAGTGCATGCTAGCAGGTAAGCAGAGAAGACCACCTTTCTATAACAGTGCAATAAGGGAAATAAAATGCAGGATATTTGCTTGAATATTTTCCTACACCTTTCATGGAAGGGCTACAGACGGTGCCTCACCCTTGCATGACCTCTCCGGGAGTGGCTGATGTTGCCTGTTGGACTGAAACCTGAATGGTATTCGAGACGCACCCCCCACCCCCACCAGGTCTCTGTGCACCTACCCTGGATCCAGACCAGACCACCACAGGCTATCAGAGAAGTTTGCCTAGACCCCAAGTGTGCAACGCTGGTGGGATGTTTCTGAAACACATGTACATTATGTACATTACTCTGCCGATGCAGCTGGCAAGAGGCAAGAATGTGGTGGGGCAGGACACTTGCCATTTAATTTTACCTTCCTGGAGATCCTAGAGTCAAACTAGCATGTGGATCTGTTGGACACTCGTAGTGAGCTGCACCTTGTCCCAAGTGTTAACAGAGATCTGGAGGCTTAGGGGACCCCAGGGTCAGCCTGACAGTTTGCATGTGCCTCTTCCCCCGATCTATATTGTATTTTTCAGTAAGGGATTGCACAGAGAAATCAAATAACAGAGGGTGCATGTGTGAGAAGGGGATGCTGCAGTCTCTTTGGAGGAAGAAAAAGGTGTGTTTCAGTGGTTGAGAGATGGAAGGTGAATGAAGTGGTTCTCTGGCCTGTGTCCAGAGCCTGTGAAGGTGGGTCTTGCTGCCAGCTTTAGCCGGCTGGGTGCAGACCGGCTGGGGAAAGCAGGGCCTGCCTCCTGGATCTTGGCCTTGCAGCCTTCTGCTTGCCAGGTAAGCAGGGGCTGGAGGACAGTGTCCTGGGGTCTAGGCCCTGGGCCTGGGCTGCAAACCTACAGCCCCCAGTCCTCCCGGCAGTGACTCTCAGGCTGGTTTTGATGGTGAGGATGATAAAGGGTCTGAGAACTCCATAGGCCCCCAGTAATCAGGGCCCGCTCTGACATCCTTCTCAAGTTTGACAGCTTCTTCCTTTTCTCTCCTCACCGCCAAGGCTTTCTCAACTGAATTTCCCCGCCCTCCCTCTCCCCCTCCTCCCTGCCCGCCGCCCACCCCTTCCCTCCCTCTCCCCCTCTTCTGTGTGCGTCTCTCTTGTTTCATGTTCTTGATCAGTTTCAGATGCTGGGAATTATTTTTTTTCAGGCGGGAGGGGGGAGTGTTGCTTTAGGTTTGTGGGTTGGGCAGGTGTGAGAGGAAGTCTGTGGGTTTTTTTTTTTTTTTGTACTGTAGGCCTGTTGCTAATTAATGTTCCTCCATAAGATTCTGTCGGAGTTGAGTAATGTTTTTGATCTTTATGCCTGATAACTGCATACTTAATGAGATTTCAAAGCTGTGAGTGCAGCTCCCTACAATTATTGACAGATGCCTTTTCTTTGCCATTGGGTTCAGCTTCATAAATCCTCTCGCCATAATGAGGTTCAGCAGTGCCACCCTGGCAGTGAGCTAATGAAAGGGGGAGGGCGAGGCGGCTCATGGCTGTCTGACACATTTTTTTCCTTTAAAATTTACTATGCAGATGTCAAGCTGCGGGACGATTACTTCAAACATGCTAATTTTTATCTTGCTTTTGTGTCAGCCCTTTGCCATTAAAAAATAAATAAATAAAGGGCTGACCTGACTCCACTTAATTTCTTTTCTTTCTTTCTTTTTTTTTTTTTTTTACTTAAAGTCACATTTTTTTAATAACCCGTGGTGTTGCGACAGCTAGGGACTTGGACACGTGCGTGGCCTTTTGCAGGTATCCAGCAGCAGCATGCCTTTTTTTTTTTTTTTTTTTTTTTTCCTTTTCGCCATGGGAAGGGCAGGGGGAGGATGAAGTACCATTTCCCAGGCCTCCCATCACCCTGCCCTAAGTATGCACTTGAAACGTCGGAGAATTCATTTCAGAGTTCTGAAACTAAATCCTGGTGGAGAAGAGCCGCACCATGCCAAACAGTCGATTTCCTTTTCAGCAGAGTCATACATCACTGACCCACCCTTCCCTCCTGACAGAATGACATATGTCATTTATCATATGGGCCCCAGCCAGACTACAGGGAGGGGGAGGGAAGCCCAGGTCCATGTGAGGCTGTCTCCTCCTCCTCCTGGTACTGTACCCTGTGGCTTGCAGGAGGGAGCTCTGCTGATTTGGCGAGAGGGAGAGGGAGGAGAGAGGCTGGGCAGGGGGAGAGGTGGGTAGAGCCTGCTTCTGGATGGCTGGGTGCGTGGCGTGGCGGGCGCAAGATTGGCAGAGGCACGGGAGAGGTTGTGTTCTTTCGTATTATCTGCTAAACCACACTGTTCAGCCTTTGGCGCTCTTCTGACTTTTTTTTTCCTATTTTTCGTTCCTTTTCTCTTTTCCCTGCCTTTTTTTTTTCCCCATTAGTCAAGGGGGGGGGGGGGAAAAAGAAAAAGGTTGACAGGTATCATTCAAGCCACGCTGGCTTGCAAAGAGTGGTATAAATGAATCTCAGGGCTCCTGACTTCACATGATTCAAACGTGCGTTATTGAAGATGGATGTTCCTTAAAAAAAGATTGATGGTGGATGCCGGGCTTCGGGTATCATTTATCATTTTGAATATTATTTAGACTTGCCGTGTAAACCTGTAACTTGAGAGTCGGACAAGCTGGGGCAGGGTAGGGGCCTGTGTGTGTGTTTCCATCGATTGGCCTTGGCTTCTCATTGCAGCTGACCGGACACAAGGCCTCCCATGTGCAATAGACAAGACTCCCCCAACCAAAAAAAGAAAAAAAAAGGTGGAGGGAGGAAGGCTTTAATTCTGAATAATTTCCAAGGACACAGAGAAAAATGAAGTATCTGTGATTTACACGAAAGCTCCCAGGCAACTTTCTCTCTTCTTCTCTCTCTCTCTCTCTCTCTCCCTTTCTTCCCCACAGAAGCAGTCACGTACAAAACATTAAAATATAAACAGAACTGTAGTTGCTGAAGCCAGAACCCTTGTCTGATTTTTTTTTTAAACTCCATGTCATGCTAAAAAAAAAAAGAAAAGAAAAGAAAAACCACCGTTATCTGAAACGCTTAGCACAATATAACTATTAAAAAAATCTTTTGGTTGGCTTGGTTAGTAGTGTGAGAATGAAGAAACGTAAAGACTTCCACGTCTCAGGAATATTTCAGATAAAAAAATCATCTTTGCGGCTCCCTACCCCGGGCTCCCAGCAGCCTCCTCCCCTTTTGTGTCTGAGCTCTGTCCCTCCGCAGGGCCCCAGCAGACCCCCACCAGGCCTGATGTGGACAGCTGTTTCCAGGCCTTGCCAGTTAATCGCTTCTGGGTTTGCACCCTTGAGCTGTGTGCACCAGGACACCCCCACCTACTGGAAGTACTCAGGGACGCAGTCGTGTTCACCGACACAGCCCCCAGCTGCCTGGGGATCGGCCTTTCCACCTCTTCTGCTGCTAGAGGCCTTGCAGCCTGCTTCCCTGGTGGTAAAAGGAAAACAGAAACTCTCTGGGCCTTCCTCCTGGGTCTCCACCAATTAAATTTGCACTACCTGGGAGAGCCCCGATAGTGCAAATTTAATTGGCAGGGATTCTATTAAATATGTGACTTTATTTGGGGTTGCTAATGAAATCGAAGGCTTGTTGTATGACTTAGAGTGTGGACATTAATTTTTAAAAATGATGGGATAGAAAGTGAGACCGGAAGAGTTTTTTTTTTTATCTAAAGAAATGAGAATCTAGAATTTGTGGAAGGGCTGAATGTGCATATCTTGCTGCTGCTGGGACAAACTTTTTCCTGACATGTAAAACACCGGCAACTACCATGAACAGGAAAGAAATGGAAATGGTACTGAGTCACTCATCAATTCCAGGCAACTTTGCGTGTGTGTGTGTGTGTGTGTGTGTATGTGTGTTCATTTTGAAATAACTTTATTCGAAGCCTAACACTTTGCACTGCACACAGCATGACTTAGAATTTACTTTTGGTGTTGTCCAGCTGCTGCCAAAAATTAGGTAGAATCAGATTAGTATTCTTTGTCAGTGCCTGGAACCATAGCCAATGGTACAAAGGTGATGTTCCTTGCTGAGACTTCGTGGAAGAAGGCAAAACTTTGATCATCTGCCCTTGCACTTGGGCAGTGTTGGAAGTAATTGGAGTACAAGTGCCCATTTGCAGGAGACAATTGTAAACACCTTGGATACAAATGCCACCATCCCATTTTTACCGATTAGAAAAACTTTGCTATTAATAGGTGCAAAGTCCATTTCAGGTATAATTGGTAAGGAACTGAGTGCACTCATGGGAAGAAACCTTGTTTTGTTTTTTGTTCGCTTTTCTTCTTATCCCCTCTTCTCAGTTTTATGGCTGGAGACATGATTTATTGCAGCCATCCATCTTGGGGGCTCATCCATCACACCCGGGTTGCTAGGAGATTGTGGCAGCAGCTGTTTGCTCTGAATCAGACAGAAAAGTTGTCAATCATCAAAGGCAGGTGAATAGCATTAGAAACACGCTATTGTCAGACGGAATAATTAATCAAAGAGAGAAAAGATAATTAAAAAGATATGACCCTTGCAAGTACTTGCTCTGGGTTGCCTGTAAAAAAAAAAAAAAAAAAAAAAAGAAAAGAAAAAAAGGAAAGGAGGAAAGAAAGAAAAACTGCCTGGTCTTTCTAGACACTTAAGCAGCTGAGGGCTGATAAAATATGCACTCTGCAGAGCATAGTTTTTAATTAATTGAAAAAGGTTCAACATTCAGAGACGATGCTGGAGAGAAGTCCGATTATGAGCAGAAGTGATATTTATTGTTTGCTTGAAGGGCTTGACACAGAGTTCTAACTTTTTGTTACAAATCTCTGGCCTCCCTGGCTGGCGAGGAGGCGTGGGCTGGGGTCTTCAGGTACCCACCGGCGCCCCACGTCTGTTCCCTCCATTTCTCGGCCTTCACTCAACTCTTCCAGAGAGTCTTAGATCCCGAAGAACTGGAGTGGGGCCCCACTAACCAGGATCCGACCCCTTCTCCAGTCCTGGTGGGTTTCACACAACTTCATTCCTTCGATAACTAGATTCTTTAAAAAAAAATGAAGGTGGGAAGCTTGAAAGACATTCCACACTGTCCACCTTCAAGGCTCAGAGTGAGCCATGCATCTCATCTGGCCTCTCGCCTAACTGGAACACGCTGTGGGTCCTCAAGGACCTGGAGAATCCATCCATCCTACTTCGAATCTCTCTCCGTGTGGTCCCACAAAGCGCACTGCAGAGTCCCATCCAGAGAGCGATCACCTGGCATCACGTTCTAAAAGGGCCCCCAGCCATGTTTTAAAGACCATTTTGGGTGCTCCTTTGAGCCTCAAAAAAATTGTCATACTTTAGAAAGTTCGTTCTGGCTTTTTCTGAAGCTAAAATATTCCAGAGGAATTGAAAAATGTATTAAAAACTAGATAGAAAGTGGCATATCTGGAGTTGCTTTTCAGTGAAATATGCTGCAAACCCTGAAACAGATCTACTCTTTTATTTTTGGATACTATGCTTGATTTTCACACCATTCTCTTCCCAAAGAATAGCAGGACTTCTAAAATTAGCAGGAGAAAAAAAGGCTTGAATATTAGAATTCATGAAAAGGAAGAAAGCAACACGTTTTTGAGCTGGGACACCGTTTTCAGGGTGCACCCGATCAGTGCACTAGGGACTCTGTCCCTAGCTCCCTGCGTGTCACAGCACTGGGGATTCTTTGCCAGGAATCCTAGAGGAGTCTCTGGAGGCTGCACCTCAGAATAGGGTGACGTCCACCTTCTCCTGTAATGAATGCACTTGGAGCCTACAGGGGTGACACAGGTCTGGCCTTTTGGTGATAGAGAAATAGACAGACCCAGAGAAGCATAAGTGCCTGCCAGGCCTGCTGGCATCCTCACAGAGGTCTGACCTGTTCAGGAGGCTGAGGGTAGTGTTCCTTATCAGAACTTAGTCTTTAGGGAAATGAGCGGCTTCAACTTCAGGTGACGATTTGGGTTCCTGAGCTGGAATCTCCTTGGTGGCCTTCTAAGCTCACAAGTCAGACTGGGAGACAACCAGTCTCTTGAGTTTTCTGATCACATAGCAGTTGTCCTTAAGGTCAGTATTTTCCAGGGCAGTCAATGCCTGTTCTAGACCAACAACCGGGTGTTGTGTTGCAGGAATGCCAGAGATTCTAGTAGATGCCTGGCCAGGGCTTGAGAGTTTCAGGTGGATGGCAGTGTCCAGGCAAGGGAGGAGGCCCTCCTGTCTTCTGTGAGACCTGGCCATTTGGAAGTGGGAAGCGGGGGTAGCTCCTCCGGCCCTCGGAGAGAAATTCTTGTAGTTGCCATCTCTCCTTTCCAAATAATTGCTGAGAAAGCGCTTTGCTTAATGTCAGCCAACGCAGTTCCAAAATGTGGCGGTTCGTTGGGGAAGGGCAAAGGAAGAAGATCCTGTGAATCATTTATGGTAGATTTGTGAATTCACATATAAAAAATGTCAACCTTTAATGCTAGTGAAATTAGAGTGAGATTTGCTCCCTCTTAAAAAAGGAAAACAAGCAATGGGCAAAGAAAGGGAAAGTCTTTAAGTTTGGAGAAGTTCACGCAGGTCATTTTTCCTGGAGCCTTGGTTGGGATCTAGTGTCTGTTGCTCTCCCAGGTAACCCCCTGGCAGCTGTTTGAGTGACTCACTGAACACATGACAGAGAGAGAGAGGACAGAAAGAAGGGGTGATTGCTTATTCTTTAGAGGAGGTTTGGGATTTGCGGGTGTACATTTTGGCCGGGATTTTAGCATCTCTGTTCCTGGGTTATGGATTCCCTGACATGGGAGCTGGGAATGAACACAGGTCTCTCTCTTTTTTTTTTTTTTTGAAACGGAGTCTCCCTCTGTCACCCAGGCTGGAGTGCAGTGGCGTGATCTCGGTTCACTGCAGCCTCCGCCTCCCGGTTTCAGGCTATTCTCCTGCCTCAGCCTCCTGAGTAGCTGGTACTACAGGCATGCCACCACGCCTGGCTAATTTTTTTGCATTTTTAATAGAGACGGGCTTTCACCGTGTTGCCCAGGCTGGTCTTGAACTCCTGAGCTCAGGCAATCTGCCTGCCTCGCCTCTCAAAGTGCTGGGATTCCAGGCGTGGGCCACTGTGCCAGCCAAACACAGGTCTCTTATGTCTCAAGGGGGCATGGCGTGATAGAGCCACCATCTTCAAAGTCGTATATTATGAAGAGAAAACCCAAGACTCCACTGACCCCAGCATCGACTTGATATTTGAGTGTTCTATCTAAGTGACATACATTCGCCTCTTGTAGTTCCGTGAGACAAGGTTACCTGGAAGTCATTTTGGTTTTTCCTAACTCAGCTGCCATAGACTCAGAGCAGGCTCGGCCTTCACCCTGCTGGCTTTGCCTGGAGCCTTAGGATGAGAGGGAAAGGCACCACAAATTAACCACTGTGACTCCCTGTAGGTAGAGACATTCCAAAACACTTAAAAGACCTCAGTATGCATAAGACGCAATTGTTATTACTCATCTGCCTAACAAAAAGCTTTTGATAGGGGGCAGAGATTCCTATTTGCCAGAGGAGAAGATGGGTTATCAGTGGTTTTCACTTGGTGAAATGTTCCCATTCCATTTCTTGCCTTTGTTTCTGCTCTGGGCTTGTAGTAAAATGGCTCTTTCATATATATTAGCAAATACTACGGGCGGCGTAATAGATGAGGCTGTGGTGGTGTTATTTTCTCTTGCTTTCCTGTATAAAATTGTAAGGCAGAGTGGACCCTCCCCTACGTGACGGAGGTGCCTACCGAGATGGTTAGGTGAATAAGTAATAGAACAAACACGTAGTCAGCTGGGCAAAGGAAAATAAATAAAATAACAGCGTGTTCTTGGTTCTTAGAGCTGTGCAATATGAGCTCGTTCAAATTGGGTCCCGGAGCTCCACACTTTCTGATGTAGTGTGGGTGGGGAGGGAGCGAGGTATTATTTGGAAACACATGTACACGCTCCTTGTGAAAGAAGTGAAGTATTTAACGTTTCTGCGAGGAAAACATCTTTCATTACTTGACGTGCTCTGTGGGTAACGATTTTTCAGTTCAACAAACAAGTACTTATTAGCGTGCGTAGGGGAACCTGGCTGAGGTGAACGGCAGGGCCATTTTTAACGGGAACGCGCTGGCCAAGGTTAAGGGAGGCCTGGTGGTCCCCGGGTGATGGCTCACTTGGCCTGGTGAGGCAGCTCTGGGACGAGCATCCTGCTCTAAAGCCCCCCTACTCCTCATCACTGGGGCCCAAGAGCTCAGGTTGGGGGAGTCATCAGCATGTTTGTTTGTTTGTTTTATTTGTTGCAAACAGAACCTTCCATGAGACTTCTTCGGTGGTTTATAAAGTGGGTCTGCTGGAGAGATAACACGCTCTGCATGCCAGGGGGTTGGCTGAGGATTTGCTGGTTAAATGGACTGTTTTGGTTCAAGATGATATGCGCGTGAGAAGGGCTGATCCAGGTCCCTTTGCTGCGATGGGTCTGGTTTTTGTAAATTGACTCGTTACAGGGGGAGAGAATGTAGGCACAAGAGCGGAGTGGGCGCGCTTCTGCAGGGGGGAGTGGAGCTGGTTTTCACCTAGAGATGGGCTCCCATGTCCTTGGTCATAGCCTCGTGAGTTGGGGTAGGGTTAGGGAGGGCAGCTGCATTGCTCTTGGTCCTCCCTGGCTGGGAGTGGAAGGGAACAAACGCCCTGTTCATGTCGACCTCTCCGTGGCCCCGACTCCCAGACACTTTGAGCGTGGACCTTCACCCCTGGATTTTTTTATTTACTTATTTTGAGATAGGATCTCCCTTGTTACCCAGGCTGGAGTGCAGTGGCTCAATGATGGCTCACTGCAACCTCAACCTCCTTGGGCTCAAACAGTCCTCCCACCTCAGCCTCCTGAGTAGCTGGGACCACAGGCATGCACCATCATGCCTGGCTAATTTTTGTATTTTTTTTGTAGAGATGGGGTTTTGCCATGTTGCCCAGGCTGTTCTCAAACTCCTGAGCTCAAGCTATCTACCCTCCTTGGCTTCCCAGATTGCTAGGATTACAGGTGGGAGCCATGTGCCTGGCCTACCCCTGTTTTTCTTTTTTGTTGTTATTGTTTTATTGTTTGCCTTTTTTACTGTGCGCTAGTAAGTGTACTGGCCACTCTAATTACAGGCCTGACCCAACATGGCTTTTTCTCTGCTGTGCATTGCATTCATCTCATGGTGGCCATAACATTAGAAAGAGTAAGTTGTATAGCTTTTTTAAGAACCCCACTAATCACAGCCCCCTAAACTGGATTCCCCACCAAACTGAGACTAAGTAGGGATGGGTGATGGCCCGTGCAGACTTTGTGATACATCTCAGTTCCCCAATACAGCTGATCATTTTAGTGGACCCGCCCCCGCAATCACATATGATGAAGGGTCCATGGCTCCAAAAAACGTGATCTCAGCTTCCATCCATGACATTATATTCAGTAACTGAAAATGGCCTTGTGCTTCCCGAGTCCCAGCGGCTCCGTGGTTCTCTTCTGCCATGGCAGTACGGGGAATGCAGTGGTTAACACTGTTTATACATTCCAGGGGTATTAAGCAGTTAGGTTACTGGAATCGTGGCAGAGCGAGTGGAGCCGCATTCTGGGTTGTGTCTCTGTAATCAATTACTAAGCATATCATGAAATTCCAGATGTAATAATAAAGTTTATGATGATTATATTGTCAGGAGGCAGGGAACACACCATCTCATTGACAGCTGAAGGAAGCAGGAGGATGAGCCTGGGTTTTGCCTGTACTAGAAAAAGGGTCTTCTTGGCCCCCACTGGTGATTCTGGATATTTTTTTTTGTGAATGGAAACATGCATTCTTTTGGAGACTCAGCTGGAGTGGGAAAAGGGAGAGGGTGAGAAGGGAACACCCTTGGTTTTACGGACGACATCTGCTTCATGTACCTCCTCTCCCTTCCTGCTCCTTGCCCCTGCCCAGAAGCAAGTACCCAGGGGGAGGTGACATTCTCTGCAGTCAGGGAGGCAGGCTTGGCTGGGGCCCAGCCACTCTGCCCTCAGAAGCAGCCAGCCCTCCTTGTGAAGGTGCAGCCTGCTCTGTTGTGGAAACATAAAATGGACGTTCTGTGAAAATCAATTGACTGTCCCGGCTCGACCAGACAGCTCTGACACCACAGTAGGTGGCGAGCCGTGAACATAAGGTACCCCAGAACCCTTGGCCGCAGTGACACAGCGAATGCAGCCGCCGGCCTCCTTCCTTGCAACTGTTTGTAGTGTCTTCTCTCTGTGTATCCACGGCATTTCCGGAAAATGCACCTTAAGTTGACTTCCCTTGGTTATGACACAATACTGCGAGCTGGGTCCAGCTACAGTTGGGAAGGTTCAGGGCGTGTTCGGCCACATCCGCCAGGTACCACGAGGACCATGATTGTGTCGGTGGTTGTATGAATGCAGATTAATTATTAAAAAAAAATCAGCAATTCACAGCAGATCTGAAATATCAGTGACAAAGACAAAAAAATGATAAATAAGCTGTTCCAGGCTATGAAAGAAAATGAATGCCCCTTTAACTCATCACTGCACCAAAAGTAGATAATGAAGTGCTTACTCTGGGAGTGGTTTTATAGACGTGTTTCCTGAGGCTTTGGTGCAGGTGAGCTCAGGAAGGCCGGGTGTCCACGTTCCCTGAGCGTCCTCTGCATCGCTGATGTTTTGATTTAGCCCAGGGGTTTCTCTTAGGCCAGGGTTACATGCACCGTTTCCCTCCTTCAGCTCATAGAGGGAAGGATGGGGTGTCCCTTGAGTGAGTCAGCGCTCATGGAAAAGGGGATTTTTAGGAAGCTCATCTCTGCTGGAATTCGCCTGGCAGGCCCTGCGTTTCCCATTGTCCTTCTGCCACCATGGTGACTGTGGGACATGCCCGTACCTGTGGGGGACAAGCATACATGTCAGTCTGTGGGCATGTCCAGTGCTGATTCCTGTGCCCTGGGGTGCGGCCCACCTTCGCTGGGTAGAGCTGTGTCCCGGCTAACAGGAACCGCCGGGAAAATAAGCTCCTGACACCTCTGTCTGGGTCCGGGGTCACCTTCATGGCGTGGGCTGCTTCATGACCCATAGGCGTTCTGGACTTTTTCTTCCACCCCGGCAACAGCACTTGGTTCCTTGTTAAAAGCACATTGATATTTTGAGTCCAGAAGGATATGTACGTGCAACACACAACAGGTCAACAACCTATGTTCCCTACCCCACCATCCCCTGTGGCTGGTTAAGGTGGGAGTTGGTAGGGAGGAGAAGACAGAACTAGAGAGTGATATTGGGGCGATGCTGATGAAAGGTCTGACCTAGGATAGGACAGACTGCTGCAGCCACTGAGCTCCTCTTCCCTGCACTTCACGTGGGAGCTGGGCATTGGTGCTGTCAGGCCAATCCTCAGGGTACCTCCAAGCACCCTGGAGGCCATCTCTGGAGGCCTGTGCCAGCAGCTCCTGGTCCATGCCTGCCGGTGAGCCCACTCCTCCACTCCTGCTAGGCATTAGATGTTTCCAGAAGGCCTGAGGGCCAGGCAGGTGGAGAGGCTTCAAGCTCACTCAAGGCAGCTGCTGAGAGTTTAGCGAGTTTTGTTTTTGTCACCAAATTTTAAAGTTTCACGGAAGGCAGAGCTATTACAGAGAGAAACCAACCTTTTTGGTCATTGTACAGCAGCCTTTATGAATTAAAAAAAAAAAGAAAAGATCTTGACCCTCTTTGAAAGGAAATAAAGGAGGAACCCAGTGTTAAGGAAAGCAAAAAAAGCTGATATTACAGTTTTTATGATTACTCATATCCTAGGCTGGAGCTTGAGGAAACCAGTTATAATGGAATTTCGTTTTTTCTCTTCCTCGTTGTGTCTCTGCTCTCTTTTCCATTAGAATGAGGAGTGGTTCGTACTTGGTGGGGAAAAAAAAACACAACAATTTTGGCATGTGATCCTTGCTCTTAGTTGACCCCAGGCTGATGGGACTGAAGATAGAATTATGCGGCCTTGTAATTAATTCTCGAGCTATAAGGGGAGCTGTGGAGTGAGGAGAGAATGTGATGGAGTTACACAGGGTGGTGTTCCTGCCTTCTCCCCCACAAACACCCTCACTCCCAAGTGCGGTATCAGAGGTGAAAAATCTGAAGTCATCTAGTGGTTCGTTTTTATTGGTAGCTACTGTATTAGGACCATTTAAAAATATTCTTTTATTGCTGTGAGTCTTCAAGTTGCCAATAGCAGTTCACCAATTTCACGGGTGTGAGATGAGGGGTAAGATGATCAAAAGCAGAGATGCCTCCACTCTGCCTAAATTAAATGTTTGTGCAAGTAAACTTGAGCGTGCCCATTGCCAGGGCTGACCTTGCACCACTGATATCTTGCAGTACCCTGGATGATTGTCATGGAGGTAATGTGATATAAATGTAAACTTTAGCCCTGCTTACACAGAACACACGAGACAGCGTGACACCTTCATTTCAGCAGTAAGAAATTACCATTGTCTCTTACTTCTTGCTCGGAGCTTGGGTGACCAAGCCAAGAAGTAATTACACAATTAGGGTTGACAAAGCAGTTCCTATAACATTTCTTTCTCTTAAGTTTGGGTAGCTTATTTCAACTTCACATTTTCCATATCTTTGTCGTTAATAACAAGATATCTGTTTTCATTGCAATGCACGTGGCCCACAAAGATCGGGAGCCTAGTGTAATTTAATGATGAAACGTGAGCATTTCATTTTCTATACGTGTGGCTCTTTGGAGTCTAAGGTAGACATTCAGGAGCTCACATGGCCCCTATACAGGAAGTTGACTCCAACTCGTCTGCAGATGAGATTGGGGAACAGTGATTGGGAGCTACTCCCACTTAGGTGACAAATGTTTTTGAAAGGATATGCAGATATGTGGCGTGGCTTATCTGGAAGGCTGCCTCTTCAAAGCCATCTCCCATTCCTGTGGATCCAGATAATTCTTTGCTTTTTTTTTTCTTTTTCTTTTTCTTTTTTTTTTTTGTTTGAGATGAAATTTTGCTCTTGTTGCCCAGGCTGGAGTACAATGTCATGATCTCGGCTCACTGTAACCTCTACCTCCCAAGTTCAAGCGATTCTCCTGCCTCAGCCTCCTGAGTAGCTGGGATTCCAGCTATGTGCCACCATGCCCCCCTAATTTTTTTTTTGTATTTTTAGTAGAGATGGGGTTTCACCATGTTGGTCAGGCTGGTCTCAGAACTCCTGACCCAGGTGATCCACCCACCTCGGCCTCCAAAAGTGCTGGGATTACAGGACTGAGCTCAGCCTCCCAAAGTGCTGGGATTACAGGCCTGAGCTACCATGCCCAGCAATTCTTTATTCTTAAATTGCGTTATCTGTAGTGTGTATATGGTATTGTAATTAATTGTTACTGACTTAAAATTTAATATACTGTGTGGAGTTTATATACCATCTAGGCCTGACCCTTACCTAAAGAGGAAACACAATTTCTCTCTTCTTATTTGTTATTGGATATGAAAGGAGAGACACTATCTGCTCAAGCAAAATAGACCTGTTAAGATTGAACCTGCCATTCCTTGAATACGTCATTCTCAGAACTTCTGCTTTGGTACCAGCTAAGGCTGCAAACAAGCTTTGAAACATGGATGGCTCAACTGGGAGGTGAGTTTCCTGCAGGAAGGTTGGGCTCCATCAGCAGGGGCCGGTCCCCTGAAGCAAGTCGGTCCTGCTGCCATTTGTCAGCCTGCGCTGGCCTTCCAGAACCCGTCCCTGGCGTGGGAGAGGTGCCAATGTGGCCCGCAGCCCTCGCTGTGTTTTACAGCTGATGCTCTGTGCACACACCCAGGCCTTTTCAGAGCTCACACTCAGAGAAGTGCCCACTGGTCTTCCCCTGAGGGGCACAGACTGAGTGAGTTACCTGCTCCATGTGCTTAGCACCGCGCTTTTCAGCAAAGGTACCTTGGTTTTGGGTGGATCCTGTATAAATGAATTCCAGCTCCGGGCCTGGGCAAAAGTTATATTTCTTCTGACAGAGTTTATAGCAACGTTTTTCTTAATTATTCTTGATGTTTTGCCCGTTATACCATTAGCTTCTTCAGAGGACAGAGATAAATAGCTGGTATCCACAAGAACAAAGTGTGAACTGAATGCATTTAATTATTGATATCTCAGTAACTAAAGGCTCTAAAATGATGTCGTCAAATGCCTTAGTGATCTGACAGCCGATGTATTGGTTTGCAGACGTAACTAGAGACAATGTCCGCATAAACTCTGGAGAAAGAGAACATTAAACAAACAAGAGAATATCCTAGTTCATTTGCTCATTTCTTTATTTTTTTTTCCCAGTACAATTAGTTTCATTTTGTGAATTGGATTTTGAGGTTTAGAAGCTATGCAGGGTGTTTTTTTTTATTTAATATGTGATAAGATACAGATTGCCTTCACGCTATCATGTTAGTGCCTTTAAGTAAACTGGCTGGCTCAGTTACATATGCACAGTG
Organism: Ateles fusciceps; assembly: GCA_036589455.1. Lineage (NCBI taxonomy): Eukaryota > Metazoa > Chordata > Mammalia > Primates > Atelidae > Ateles > Ateles fusciceps. The sequence goes on from JAZHEH010001828.1 coordinate 3,814,070, forward strand.
TATTTATATGCATGCATGCATGTATTATGTGTACGTATATGTATTCTTACATATATATGTGTGGTACATATGTGTATCATCTAGTGGAAATCAGTGTTCCCACAGTCTTATTCTTACCAGAGGGATTTTTAAAACTAGCCTTATATGCATGTTTTCAAGAATAAAGCAGAATGCTAACAAATCACATTTTCCTTCCCTCTCATTAGCTATCAAATCCCTTTCATGTGTAGAAAAGTAAGGATTTCAGGTATTTATTCTGATGTGTTGACATAACTCCACATTTTCACTTACCTCCATTTTTAAAATCTATTTGACTCTCACATGTAGAATATGATTCCTAAGGTTGAAAACATACAGAAAATCGATCACTGCTCAGAAAACGTGCAGCAGTAGCCCAGAGGCTCAGAGTCTAGAACCTCGAGCTACAGGTCTCAGGAAGGAAGGGAATTGGATAAACCTGTCCAGCATTGTCGTGGAATATTCTTTTTTGCTTTGAAGATTTGCCCTATGGTACCATTCCCATGATCATGTTTAATTCTGTGTTTTGTTCTAAGGGCTTTTCACTCCTCTCCGTTTTTTTAATGAAACAGAAAGTTGCTGCCTTTCAGTAGCCTGGCTGAGTGCTGTAAGGAAGGAGAGTTTACATTCTGGACTGCTCACTTCCCTCCAGGATGCCTTCTCCGGCATTCCTCACGTGGAGCTGGACTTCTCCCCCTGTATTAGCATGTTTCTGTGTGCACACCGGTGCACACATAGGGTTTCCATCAGAGCCGAAGACTGCGTGAGACTTTGGGGAGGATATTTATTTGAAGTTGCACAAATGTTTACAGTTAGGGAGACTGAGACATGGGCACTCCCAGTGCAGAGCTAACCTTAGCAGGGGAACTGCCTTTCCCTCCTGTCTTCCATGTGCTCGGTTCTCCCTAACAGCAACAAACATGCTGTCTTTTGCAGCTGCTTACTTGGAAATTAAATAATGAGCCCCCTGAAGAGGGTTGCCTCACACTCTGAGGTTTCAGCCCCATGAGAAAGTGACTTACAGTGATAGATCAGGGGAGGTCAGCACCACCCTCACTGTGCAGGCTCCGAGCATCTGGGTGTGGGTGTGTACGCATGCTCATGCACACACAGACACGCACAGGCACGTGTGCACATGCACACACACGCGTGCCAGGCTTTTAAGCATGCAGGGCTACTCTACAGAAGCTACCTAGAGCCCTGAAAGATTTGACAGTAGCTTTCACTTGTGAAACCGGATGCATTGTCGTTTTTTAAATTAAACAAAATGATGGACATAATACAATATTCAAGAGAACCAAATGGCATGCAATTAAAAGAGGGTCTTCTTCTAACCCCAGTTCCTCAGTTCTCCTCGCCAGGGGCAAGCACTGATACCAGTTTGTGGTATAGTCCTGTAGATATTTATGTGGGTGCAGAAGTAATTGCAGTTTTGCCATTGCCTTTAGTTAAAAGCATATTTGAAATATTTTCAATCAGAAATCCGCACTTTACACTCTATGTTGTACCTGTTTTCGTCTAAGAATATACTTTGGATATCTGCAGTTTACTTTGACGTGCATCCAAAAGTTAAGATACATGGAATGATGGGTATATAAGTGACAAAGGAAATGAAGTGAAATGTTAAAGTTAGAAGCTAGGTGGTGGGTGTACAGGCAAAATTCTTTAAACTTTGCTGTGTGTACTACATTGTACATAATAAAATGGTGGCAAATCTATGTATCTCGGTCATCATCTTATATCACGTTATGTTTCGGCTATTGTATCCTATTTTGTTGCACAGAGCTGCCCCATGCTTTTTAAGGGACACATTTTACTCTAGTGAACGAGTTACCCTCTGCGTGGACATTCAGGCTGCTTCTAGTCTTGTCTTTACAAACAGTACCATAGTGACCATCCTTCTGCACACGCCTTTGTACACTAACGTCCTTCCACGGTTTTGTGGGATGCAGTGCTGCAGGTGGAATTGCTAGCTGAAAGGTATGTTCAGGTTAACAAAATGATAAATATCCAAACTGTTCTCCAAAAAGATCGCACACATTTTGCTTCCCACAGCCGCGTGGGAGTGCGCGCGTGATGTCTCTGGCCGTCAGCGCTTAGGTAGGACAGCATTGCAGTCAGCAACCCCTTCTCTCGCTCAGCAGGCACCCAGAAGCCTCTGTGCATCAAAAAAGGGATACGGATGTGAAAGTGTATGAATCCCCGTATTCATCTCAGACATTTTTGCCTTTTTTATTTCGGTCTCTGGGTGATGGCAGATAGGTAAATTCATAGGATCACAGCCTTTTAGATTCATCGGCAGGGCAGCCTCACTGAATGGACAGGAAAACTGAGACCAGCCTGAGTTCACATGTCATTCTCTGGCAGGTCCCGACCAGCGAAAGCACTGAGGATGGAAAGCCTGGCTCTGTGGCCGGACTGCGGAAGCCGGCTCCATGGGCATCCTCATTACCTGAGGTCGCTCAGAGAGGCAGGCAGCCAAGTCACAGAGGCACTGTGCCTGTAGATTACCTATGTTTAGCTCCTGCGGAGCATGGCGGAGGTGGCTGGCTACAGACGGAGCTTCTTAGATAATGACCGTGGAATACTGAAAATGTCCTTTCGGGTTTTAGCTGAATAATATTTAAGGATTTTGAAACAGTGACTTAATTGTGTTTTTATGTAATTGATGGCATTGTAGTAAAACGTATTGAGACACCACATCAGCGTTTTTCTAACTGTTCCTTGGAGAAAAATATGCTCATATGAAAATGGTTTCTTCACTTTCCACTTATGGAATTGAAAAAATTAAAAAAAAAAATCATTGTGCTTCTGTGGAATCACTGTGCCCAGAGATTCTCTAATTTTGAAGGGTTTCCCCCCTCTGGACTTGGCCTAAATAATGCAAGGATACTTTGCCTTTCTAAGTAGGGTTATCCCTGGTTTTAGAAGCAGTGGCAGTGGAGGCAGAGGACTGTTGTGCCAGGGAGTTGGTGCAGAATGCTGGTGGGGCAGATTTCCAGAAAGCTGCACATACCAGAGGCCATGGGCCTCGAAATCTAAAACCCAGTTGCAAGTTACTTCCTGTTCAGGCTTTGCACCCCCCTGCCCATTCTTTGCGTTTGGAAGGTGCTGGAAGGAAAGCTGTCTCAATGCTGCCGTGTTAGAAAGTTGTGTCTGAATTTGAAGCCTTCATGATGTTATGCTGGCATCACAGAAATCAGGATATTTACATAAATTATATTAGTTTTCCTAGTCTTGACACCATTGTTTATATGGGGGACATTTAAGTCAACTGGCAGTACTCATTTTGCTCCGATCTTTGCTGCTTGAGGTTTCATTCTGAACAGTCAAATTGTAACCAGACTGGATTTCTAATGGTGGAAAACTCACAGGTCTATTACATTGCAATGATAATGATAATAATAATGCTTTCGAAGCAACCTTGGTTGCGTCTCTAGCAGCTTGGTTCCCTGCTCTGCTGATGGTAGGTGGGCCCAGTGTGCACAGACATGAGGGTCTGGTCATGCAAGTTGATGTAGGGGCAGAGAGCCAGCTTCCAATTGGGTGCTGCAGAGACTTTTTCCACCTGCGTTTGGTTGTGAGGATGCCCCTTGTGGCTTCTGATCCCAGGGCCCTCGGTGATGCCTTGAGTGAGGGCAGCCCCACATGCAATGGGAGGCCTGAGGCTGCCTCTCCTGCAGTGCATCCTGCGTGTGTGTTGTGGGGGGTGGGAGTGTGGGTGGGGGTGGGGATTGGAGGCCAGGTTCAAGTACAAGAGCAGCAGCTGCTGCCTTTACCACCTGGGAGAAGACATCTTTCTAAGGTGTATGGCAGTGTGGGAGGGTGATTCTGGATTGGGGGAGCTGTGTGGGAGACTGTGGTGGGTCCACCCTGATGTATCTGCACCTGAAGCCAACTTCTTCCTGTGGCCTAGATGTGGACATTTCTTAGGGTTTATCCTGAGTCTACAAATGTGAAGTTATTCAGGTATTCGTAAACCAGCCGCATCTCTGAGAGCAGAAGTAAATCCAGTGCTCCCACTTGGTAGAGTGCTTCCACATTGAAGTTGTATAGAGGTGAACAACAAAACCCACTACAGAGATACAGAAAAGAAAAGGAAAAACACGCATTGATACAATCGTGCTTTGTCTTTCTACTTAAATGGCAAAGGTCATGCGTTTTCACGTCTGGAATAAACGTGATGTTTTACAATTAGACCTACTTACAGGCGCTCACCATTGGATCATAGCATTTGCTTTCTGGTTTTTAAAGCCCACAAATCACTGGATAGTAAAGAGTGCCGAATGCCGTGCAGTGAAGTTCATGAGCAGTGAAGTCCATGATCATAGGCTACTCCGTGGAACTCAGGAATCCATGCAGGCAGCGTGCTCCCGGGCGAGTTGGGTGGCTCCCGGCTGGAAGAGGGCAGCCTGGCCTTTGGCATCTGGTTCTATGGACTTCCACTCCTTTGAGGTTATCTCAGCATTTGATAGCAGAAGTCTTGTTTAAAACACTTTCCATGTGAGAGAAATGCTCTTGACCCAATGTTGCGTGAAAAAAGCGGGTTGCCAAATACGGTACAAACCCAACACATTCATATACATGCATACATTATAAAGGGAAAATAAAAGGACTAAGCACTCCAAAATGTAAGGGTTTTTATTCTTCTGCTTTCTTCTATATGCTTTTATTTTCCAAATTTTCAGCAATAGACATATATTGCTAACCCACGATGTTGTGTTGTCTTGTATCAGAGAGCTCCGTGGCTGGGAAGAAGGTAACTAAATAGTTAGATTTATTTAATCATTCATTCATTCCATTGCTCATCATTCATTTCTTCACTCATTCATTTATTGTTTCCATCATGAATTTATTCCTTCACTCATTCATTCATTTGTCCATTCAAAAAGTAAGTACTGGCTGGGTATGGTGGCTTTTGCCTGTAATCCTAGCACTTTGGGAGGCCAAGGGAGGAGGATTACTTGAGGCTAGCAGTTGGAGACCAGACTGGGCAACATAGTGAGACCTGATCTGTACAAAACATTAAAAAGTAGCTGGGTGTGGTGGCATGCATCTGTAGTTCCAGCTACTTGGGAGGCTGAGATGGGAGAACTCTTGAACCCAGGAGTTCAAGCCGACAGTAAGCTATGATTGCACCACTGCATTGTAGCCTGGATGTCAGAGTGGGACCCTGTCTCTAAAAAAATACATACACAGGGCTGGATGTGGTGGCTCACACCTGTAATCCCAGCAGTTTGGGAGGCCAAGGTGGGCGGATCACTTGAGGTCAGGACTTCAAGACCAGCCCGGCCAAGGTGGTGAGACCCCGTCTCTCCTAAAAAATACACAAATTTTCCAGGCGTGCTAATGGGCGCCCGTAATCTCAGGTACTCAGGAGACTGAGGCACGAGAATCGCTTGGACCCAGGAGACAGAGGTTGCAATGACCCAAGATTGTGCCACTATATTCCAGCCTGGGTGACAGAGCAAGACTCTGTCTCAGAAAAACAAACAAACATACATACATAAAAATTAAGCACCACCTTCTTTCTCTCCTGGCCTCAACTCTGGCGCTCTCGCTCTGTCTCACCCATAGCCTGGATGGAAAGTACTGCTGTCCACATCAAGCCTGCTGTTGTAGGGAAACGAGAGGATAAATCATCAGTGTTGGGTGCTTTTGACCTCGCCGCCTGATAGTCACTGTGACCCTTGCGTTTACCTGGCTTGAGTCTGCCATATGTAGATACCTTGGTGTGTTTCCATGAGCTTCCAAGCAGAGTCTAGGCTCCATGTTTAGGTTTCATAAGAGTAACCAGAAATGCACATACTAGATGGGCAGTTAGAAACAACGTGGAAAGGTGTCTGGAGCACTTCAGTGGTGAGCTGTGTGATAACCCCACCGGGCATGTCCCAGGGGCGCTGTGAGGTTGTAAGGTAGAGCTCTGACTTGAGGGCCAGTAAGCGGCGTCCAGCCCTGCCTGTCTCCATGTCAGCCTTAAGAGAGAGCCAGGGCCTTCTCAGCACCGTCATTCCCCACCTCCACCTTGGAATGATTCATCAGGTTCAGAGGATGAACTTAGAAATTAAGGAGCTGGCCAGGCCTTGGTGGGGGAGGGATGCTGGGAAAAAATTATAAAGCACTGTATTTTGCTTGTATAGTATTGCTGCCATCCTTCAACAGGACAGTTTTACATTCTTTATGTATTGCAAAGTAGAAGACAATACATTGATAGTTGTCAAACTAGGATTTTAAAAATACGGAGCGGATCCTCTGTGGAGGATCTGTCCTGGGCCAGACGACCTGTCCTGACACCTGCTAACATCTCAGCAGGACCTGTAGGGAAGGGAACTCCACCTCCTTCTCTGTCAGTCATCTCAGAATTCAACACCGCACAGGACGCAGTGACATCCTGCAACTAGAGATACAGATGTTCTCATTAGATCCCATGAACACCCAGGCTTACAGCTGAAGCCAGGACATCTTAGGGGAAGGTACCAAGAGCCAGGGAGACTTCAGCCTCCTGGTTACTTCCTCCCTGCAATCTGGGTGCAATGCAGACTCAGGCGCAGTGGCCATTAGTGCTGTTTCTTGAACCCACACCTGACTGTCTTAATTACAACAGCCTGCAAAGGCTTAGGTCTAGGGAGAGGTCAGTTATTCAGGTCATCCTGAACACGTTCCTGCTCCTCAGAAGGACACATCGTAAAACATGTGGCCCCCAACCCGAGAACAACTGCAGTTATTGTCCCTTGCAGGTGGGCCCAGAGCACAGAACACATCTGTCACTCTAGGTGTCAGGTCTCCGAAAGACTCTTTTTTTTAAGGTTAAACAAGTAACATTCACACAATGGAATATTTTAGAGCAGTAAAAAGGAACGGGAGCTATGTGCAACAGCAGGGATGGATCTTAGAGACATTATATGAGAAGATAAAGCAAGTCAGAGAGGACTACATTCAGGGTCAGTCATTTCTACAAAGCTTGGAAGTAAACATGAGCCTAGTATCACCTGGGAGCCATGCATTGCATCCAGGGTCGCATTTACCCCACCCCCCACGTGCCTGAGTGGGGGTGAAGCCCCGTGGTCATGTGGTCGTTCTCAGGTTGGATCCTCATTCGCAGGCATTTGTTTTGTCATTATACTTAGGAACCTACATGTATATTTCATCTATTTCTGTATAGATCAAACGGAACCTGAGAAAATGTTTCAGGGTGTGAGCTCCCTGATAGGTAAGGTCATCTGCAGCTCTAAGCTGTTTTTTGAGCCAGGCTGTAGTGGTTATATCCTAGTTTAGGATGATTTGGCGAGAAATTCTCCATCACGTCTATCAGCGCTGTGTGTTGGAAAGAATTAGGAAGGAAGGGCCAATTGCTACTTTCTCAGGGGGCTGCAACTTAAGAGTCCATATATGTCATTCAGCTAATGAAGCCTGCCTTCCTGCCCCAGCAGCCTTTTTTTTTTTTTTTTTAAGCAGCTTAAGTAGAAAACTTGTTTCAGTGATGTTTGTGCTTTTGAGGGCGACAAAAGTGTTCCGCTGTTGTTTTCCTTGTGATCACTGTTGTCATGGTGGCTATGTCTCCCTCTTCAGTGTTCTCCTAGTAGAAACTTTCTCTCTGCCGGGTGATGCTTTGAGGAGCTGTGAGCTCGTGATGGGTGAGCCCAGGTTTCCTCAGGGCCTGCCTCTCACTCCTGCAGAGACATCAGCCCTCTACAGTGGTGGGCTGGGGCTCAGGGGAGAAGCCCAGGTTGTGGATGGGTTTTGCTCTGCAGACCTGGATATGCTCACCTTGGGGTTTCAGCCATTTTCACTTCTTCAGTAATTGTTTGTGTCTCACCAAGTGATCTTCCTATCTATGAATACGTTTTTTAAAAAATTACTGATGAAACCTTTAAAATGTTTATCGGAAACAATGATTTACTTGCAAAATTCTTAAAGAAGGAAAAGCTACTTTTCTCTGTTTTGTAATAGAAGGCTTTTGTGTTGACAGCGGTCTTCTTTTTATCTGCAGCTGAGCCGGCTGTCTTGGCAGGTGCTATTCATAGCCTGCTTGTTTCTCTGGTGTTGCTAAGTTGTGAGGTGGGGATCCACACTTTCCTTAAGTCTTGTTGCTTTTTTCTATAGGGGAATGAACTAGGTGGCTTTTAACGGGAGACAGTTTTGATGCCTGCTTTTCCATCCGGATGTACTCACCCAGGAAAAGCAACTTCTCAGGTCCCCGGCCTCTGGCCCAGAGGATCCTTGATCAGACAGAGTTGAGATTCATTAGCTGCTTTTAGCCATGGCACCAGGGTGGTAGGATTGTCCGGGCTGTGGGAGGAGGCCACGAGGAGGCACCAGAGCTGCTGTGAAGCCCTGCTCTTGGGACTAGGTGTTTGCCACAGTGTGGGTGACCTGATCATTTGTTCCTGATAATGGAGATCTCATCATTTAG
>JAZHEH010001828.1:4562500-4715000 GCA_036589455.1 Ateles fusciceps
ATCATATATAAATTTTATATTATATATACATTACATATACATTATATGATGTAGTATGTATTATATACGATGTATATATTATACATCGTATATTATATATTTACATTGTATTATACAATATATGTATTATATATTATATAATATGTAATGCATTATATATACACACATATATGTACATATATGTGTGTATATATATCATACAAGTATATTATGCTAACAATATATGTATTATACATATATATGATGTATATATGTATGATACATATATGATATATATGTATGTTTACTACATAATTATAATTATATATGTATTGTACATACATATATGATGTATTATATAGTATGCATAATTATATACGAATATATAATATATACAACATATCTATTATACATACATTATATATATATAGGTATATATAATATAATTCAATTTGCAAGTTTTGTTCCTCTGGCCTTCTTGGTTTAGTAACTTTTGGAAAAAATTTCAATCCAGCCATTTAAAATCACAGTTGAGGCCAGGCATGGTGGCTCATGCCTGTAATCCCAGCACTTTGGGAGGTCAAGGCAGGATGATCACTCGGGCCCAGGAGTTCCAGACCAGCATGGGCAACACAGTGAGACCCAATCTTGACAATACATTTTTAAAAAATCAGCCGAATGTGTTGCCTGGCACATGCCTGTGCTTCCAGCTACTTGGGCGGTTCAGGTGGGACAATTGCTTGAGCCCAGAAGGTCGAGGCTGCAGTGAGCCATGATCATGCCACTGTACTCCAGCCTAGGTGACAGAGCAAGACTCTGGCTCAAAAAGAGAAAAAGCACAAACCACGATGTACACACTCACAAAGGTAATCACTAAGGAAGGGCTCCTTGATTGTTTCATTTCCTGGGTTGTGTGGTGAAGCAGGGCTGATAGGACTTGAATTTTGAAGGTACCCTCACCTCTGTCAGTGAAAGCGTTTTCTGGGTCACCTAGGTGCTTGGTCCACTTAGAAATTAAACCAGGGCTCCCTGCTCCATCTGGCCCCCCTCTGCTGCCTTCCAGTCTTCTCTGTGGGCTGCAAAGACTCACAGCCTCATGGCCCAGATAATTAACTCAGACCAGCCTCACATCTGTTGTTCTCCACCATGTTGCGGCTCAGTTTCCTTTTCAGCAGAGTTGGGTCCTTTTCTGACCTGGTCCCAGTCATACCCCAGGTAGTGGGCCTAAAGAATGAAAAACAGTGACCAGAAGAAAGGTCCTCCCCATCCTCTGCAGCCACAGCCCTTGCAGCGTTCCCTCCCGGAACTTCTCCTTCCAAAGCCACCCAGGCAGGGGTCTGCAATGGCAGCCCGAGGGTGTCCCGATGCCTAGATTGTGGTTTTCTGCCTCTTGTAGCCCTTTTCCCCATAAGCCCCTGCAAGCCTGGGGTCATAGTTTGGATTCCAAGGGCAATTAATGAATGGTAAAAGGCTCTGGGGGTTGGTGGGGCTGGGGGAGCCGACAGCCCCATCCCCTTTGCTGGGCAATTCCCTTTCCAGATCGCTGGGGCATAGTGCCACAGGCCCTGTTCCATGGAAAATGAATTCTGGAAGATGCCTCACTCATTCTTCCATTTAATGAACACGTATTTACCATTCATCACTCCTAAGTGCTAAGAATACACTGAAAAGCCAAACAGGCAAGGATCCTGCCCTCACAGATCTTGAAGACTCGTAGGGAAGAAAGCTGTTAATCAAAGAATTACTCAGATAACTAAATGTGATAATATCCAAGAAAGAAAAAAAAGCACGGGCAATTCTGGGTTCATGATGTATCCACATGAAACACTTGAACAACCTGCCTGTGTTTCTCTTGTTATTTGCACCGACTGCGTTAAAACAGTCATAATACTTTAGCTTTAAATACTTATATTTGGTATAATTTTAGCTTCCTCCAACTTAACGTGAATTGATAGTTTCTCCTTTGAATTGCCTTATCTTCTATTCATTTCTTAACCTTCTTTTATAATGCTTCGTTTCTCCTTTTTAATACCTCTAAGACACGTTTTCTGTAACCCTTTTCTTCTGTTCTTTATACTTAAAACTAGAGCACTGTCAAGTTTTAATCTTTATCAAACTCAGCTTCTGACTCTCCCTATTTTAAGTTGTTTTTTGTTTTGTTTTGTTTTTAAAAAGGTTTACTGTGTTTCATTGTCTTACTTTCCCTGTTTATTTTAAATTGTGTTCTTTTTAATCTTATCTTTTTCAACTCTCTCTACATAAACTTCTAGCTCAAGTTTTCCAGTTTAATTTAGCTTTGTTTTATTTTGTTTTTTTAACAGAGCCTCATGCTGTCCTCCAGGCTGGAGTGCAGTGGTGGGATCTCGGCTCACTGCAAAAACTCTGCCTTCCCGGTTCAGGCAATTCTCCTGCCTCAGCCTCCCAAGTAGCTGGGATTACAGGCATGCCCAACCATATCCAGCTAATTTTTGTATTTTTATTAGAGACGGGGTTTCACCATATTGGTCAGGTTGGTCTCAAACTCCTGACCTCAAGTGATCTACCCGCCTCAGCCTCCCAAATTGCTGGAATTACAGGCGTGAGCCACCACACCTGGACAGGTCTGTATGTTTGGCATGCAAAATATCCACTAACAGGTTATTAAGTGGCAAAAGCAGATTACAAAACCAATTCGTATACTACGATCCCCTTTTTTTTATAAAAATGAAAAGATATTTAGATAAGTAATTTTTTTCATAGAAAAGCCTGAAGAGATATACAGCAAAATGTTAAGAATGATTATCTCAGGGCAAAAGAGTTCAGACTGATATTTTCCTTCCTGATACAGATCTTTGGTTTATAACCTTCTGCAATGATCACACATTAGTTTTATAGTCAGGTAAAACCAAACCCAAACAGGGATGCTATTTCTGTCATGAGCAAAGGGATCAAAGAAAACCTGGCTGTGGCTTACTCGAGGCCCAGTCAGTTCTGCAGACCGTCCTTGGAAAGAAAGTTTCCTCCACTGCAGGCTGGAGCCCATTCACCCCTTACCTCCCCAGCATGCCCCCTTTTTGCAAGATTGCCCATATCCACAGTCTGGGGGCATTTCCAGGCAGGTCTTTCCCCAGGCAGAATCTCCCTCACCTCAGCACAGAGGGGGCCCTAGAACTCTCTGTTAAGGGACCTGAAATGAACGAGAAACTGGGGGAACAGAGAGTCATTTTAACAGTGCAGCTGAATGGAGGTGGGCTTGTTACTACCACGTCAAGAAGGACATCTTGCCTGTGGCTTCTCGTAGTCAACTAGCTTAGATTTTGTTGTTTGTTTGTTTTTTCAAGAATCATTGTCAAAGGAGATGGGCATCATTTGAAGGAAAACAGAGGGGCAACTTTAGGGACATAGAGGGAGAAAGTCATCAGCCACCCAATCTCATCAGGAGGGGAAGAGGGGACACTCTACAGGGCTATTATGTCAGGCCTCCTGCCTGCTTATGAACCAAACAAGGAAAATGTATCATGAAATATAAATAGGAATATTTATATGCCATAATTCTGTATTCATTTCCCATAAAAGAAATCATACTCTACCTGCTGCTATAAATAGAAATATTTGTATTTCATAATATAGATAATATTTATATTATTTATAAAGCAATAAAAGTAAAGAAAATTTTCTTTAAAAAATAAACAGATGAAGACATTAAAAATTGGGAACCTCAGCTGGGCCTGGCAGCTCACACCTGTAATCCCAGCACTTTGGGAAGCTGAGGAGGGCAGATCACCTGGGGTCAAGAGTTCAAGACCAGTCTGGCCAACATGGTAAAATCCCATCTCTACTAAAAATGCAAAGTTTAGCCACTGGATGGGTTGGTGCATGCCTGTAATCCCAGCTACTCAGGAAGCCGAGGCAGGAGAATCACTTGAACCAGAGAGGCAGAGGTTGCAGTGAGCTGAGATCACACCACTGCACTCCAGCCTGAGTAGCAGAGAGAGACCCTGTGTCAAAAACATACAGACTTATGCTATTGTTTTCAAAAACTGCACACATTTCCACAATAAAGAAGTCATAGTTTCCTTAACAGATTCTTTTTTGAAGTATGTTTCAATTATTTCCAAATGTTTTCATTATAAACCGAGCCTCAGTGAATATCCTTGGTCAAACATCTTTGGTTATGTAACATATATTAGATATATTATGTATAGATTAATAATATAGATTATTAATAATACATCTTATCAAATAAGATATGAGATAATATAACTATGTAAGATATATATCTTATGCCTTAATATATCTCATACTATATAAATATATTATAAATTAATATAGCGTTATAATATATATTTATTACCATAAAATTATATATTATAAAATTTATTAATATTTATAGCATATTTATAGAATAGTTGATTGATTTTAATATTTGAACATTTGATTTGCTTAATATAGAATATTTATTATATATTATGCATAATATATAATAAATATATAAAATAATATACCTTATAATATATCTAATAAAGAGAGAATAATTTCATAAAGTAGGAATTGCTGAAACAATGAGCAGGCACTTATCTGGGGGCTTTTGACATGTTTCCCAAATTACTCTTCAACTTTGCATAAATATGAGCAGGTACTGGGCAGAGTAAGAGTGCCTGGTCTCTCCCAACCTTATAGACAATACTCATTGTTATCAATCTCGTAAATCTTTGGGGGAGCAAATCAATCAATCAATAAACCAAAACAACTTTTGAATTTTTTTCTTTGATTACTAATTGGGCTAAAATATTTTCTTATGCATATGGGCCATTTGCTTTTCTTTCTCTGGAAATTGTGAGTTCTTATTTTGAGGATCATACATCCTCCTCCTTAGAAACAGGTGCACCAGCCAGAGCTGCTTTAGGCCTCAGGCTTCTCTGCTGTAAAATGGGGATAGTAGGAATGCAAACCCCATGAAGGCAGCTGCCTCAATCTGAGGAGCCCCGTACGTATCTGACAAGAAGCAGATGCTTGGTGGGTGGGTACTCATGGGAGGAAGAATAGAAGGAAAGGAGGAAGGGTGGGATGGGGGAGGGCATGAGAGAGGGTGGGAGAGAGGAAGGAAGGGTGGGAGGGAGGGAAGGAGAAAAGGAAGGAAGGGTGAGAGGATGAGCGGGCTGGAGGGAGGGAGTGGGGGAGGGAGGAAAGAGGGAAGGAGGAAGGGTAGAGGGATGAGAGGGCTGGAGGGAGGGTAGGAGGGAGGGAGGAAGGGAGGGAGGAAGAGAGAGTGAGGGAAGGAGAGAGGGAAGGAGGAAGGATGGGAGGATGAGAGGGCTGGAGGGAGGGCGGGAGGGAGGAAGGAAGGGAAGGAGAGAGAGAAGGAGGAAGAATGGGAGGATGAGAGGGCTGGAGGGAGGGTAGGAGGGAGGGAGGAAGGGAAGGAGAGAGAGAAGGAGGAAGGATGGGAGGATGAGAGGGCTGGAGGGAGGGCGAGAGGGAGGAAGGAAGGGAAGGAGAGAGAAAAGGAGGAAGGATGGGAGGATGAGAGGGCTGGGAGGGAGGGTAGGAGGGAGGGAGGAAGGGAAGGAGAGAGAGAAGGAGGAAGGATGGGAGGATGAGAGGGCTGGAGGGAGGGCAGGAGGGAGGAAGGAAGGGAAGGAGAGAGAGAAGGAGGAAGGATGGGAGGATGAGAGGGCTGGAGGGAGGGTAGGAGGGAGGGAGGAAGGGAAGGGGAGAGAGAAGGAGGAAGGATGGGAGGATGAGAGGGCTGGAGGGAGGGTAGGAGGGAGGGAGGAAGGGAAGGGGAGAGAGAAGGAGGAGGATGGGAGCATCAGAGGGCTGGAGGGAGGGTAGGAGGGAGGGAGGAAGGGGAGGGAGGGAGAGAGAGTGAGGGAAGGAGAGAGGGGAGGAGGAAGGAGGAAGGATGGAAGGATGAGAGGGCTGGAGGGAAGGCGGGAGGGAGGGAGGGAGGAAGGGAAGGAGAGAAAGAAGGAGGAAGGATGGGAGGATGAGAGGGCTGGGAGGGAGGGCAGGAGGGAGGGAGGGAGGAAGGGAAGGAGAGAAAGAAGGAGGAAGGATGGGAGGATGAGAGGGCTGGAAGGAGGGCAGGAGGGAGGGAAGGAGGAAGGGAAGGAGAGAAAGAAGGAGGAAGGATGTGAGGCTGAGAGGGCTGGAGGGAGGTTAGGAGGGAGGGAGGAAGGGAGGGATGGTGGGAGGGAGGGGCAGAAGGAGAGAAAGATGGAGGGAGGTAGAAAAGAAGGAAGGAAGGATAGAAGGATGGAAGGGAGGGAGAGAGGAAGGAAGAAAGGAGGGAAGGAAGGAGAGAAAGCAGGATGAAGAGGGAGGGAGGGAGAGAGGAAGGAGGAGATGAAAGGAGAGAGGGAAGGGGAGAAGGAGGTAGAAAAGAAGGAAAGAAAAGAGGGAGGGAGGAGGGTGGAGAGATGGAGGGAGGGAGGAGGATGGGAGAGATGGAGGGAGGGAGAGAGGGAGAGAGGAAGAGAGGAAGGGAGGAAGGGAGGAAGGGAGGGAGGGAGGGAGGGAGGGAGGAAGGAAGGAAGGGAGGGAGGGAGGGAGGGAGGGAGGGAGGCAGGAAAAAATAGCATCTACCTCTTAAAGCTGTAGAAGAGAGAATGTGTGTACAAAGTTTTGTAGTTCTTCACACTTAGTAAACACTCACTAAATAAGAGCTCCTAAGTGGCCAATTTTTTTCTTTTGCTTGGAGTATTATTTTCTTTATTGATTTGGAAAAATTCTCCATGCTAAAGATATTAACTCCTTATCAGTTACACTTCCCAGCTGGATTTTCTGTTATCTTTAAAAATGAAAATATAGACTTCTTCCAAATTTTATAATAACGTGTTCATTGTAAAAAAAAAAAAAAAAAGAAAAGAAAGAAAGAAAGAAAAAGAAAAGAAAAGAAAAAAGCCAAACCATACCGAAATACATTTTTAAATGAATACAAATTACCCACAATCCCGCTACCCAGGTGGCCTGCAAAGAGGGGGAAAAAAGAAATCAGAAAAATAAAGGGAGGCGAAGAGGTGTGGGATGCTCTGGCCCCAGGAAGGCAGGGGATGGGGACACGGCTGCCTGGCTGCCCAGGGACTCCCAGGAGGGCTTGACCCCACCCCACCCAAGTGATGCCACGCGTCTGCTGGCTTTGTAAGGGGATGATGAGGCACTCTTATATTCTTCAAATTTTCTTTTTTGCTTCAGCCACTTTGAGAATGTTTCTATTTTTGCACAAAAGATGTGGACTAAGATACTCTCACATAATTTTCCGTAGATGAAATCATCCTCTACCTGCTGTTTCGTAGCCCACTTCTTTCATTCAGCAATATGTCGTGGGCATTTTTCCAAGTCGGTAAATACAGGTCAGTCTTGCACATTTAATGGCTGCAGAGATTTCCGGTACTGTTCTTTGATTATTGACCATTTGTATTTCTTCTCTGAATCTCCTGCTCACGTCCTTTGACCATATTTCTATTGGAGGATTTGTCTTTTTCTTATTGATTTGTACAGGCTTCTTTTTTCTTTGCTCCAGGAATATTAACCCTTTGTCTCTTGTGTATGCAGCAAACATTTGTTGTCATACTGCATTTTGCATGTGAAGGTTGGGTTTGGGAGGGTGTGTGTGTGTACCCACGTGCTGCTTAGAAGTATTTAATTTTTATGTAGTCGAATTCATTCAACAAATATTTATTGAGTATAATTTGCCGGTACTGTGCTACATGAAGAAGTAACGTGAATGAAGGTAAAACCTGTCAACCTTTACTCTTAGAGTTTCTGGCTCAGATGTTATAGTTGGAGAGGGTATCCCCTCCCCATAATTATAAAAATACTTCTATTTTACCTTAGGCCTTTCTGTGTTTCTGTTTGTGTTTTGCATTTAACTCCCTGCCACATGGGGGTTTTCTTTTGGCCTCAAGAATGAGTTAGAAACCCAACTTTAAATGGGGTAGAGGGGGAAGCAGTCCCTTCCCATGGCTCAGGGACCTCTCACCGGCATCCCCTACTGACTTGCTGGGTGACACCCTTCAAGACAGAACTCTGCAGCCAGCTTACACCCTTTCAGTTTGCTGGAGGGGCAACAGAGGCATCTCAGGCTTTTTTTCCTTTCTCTTAAGAAAATAAAATATCTTGAGAAGATGTGGGTCCCTGGTGGCTACTTTGCTTAAATATCCATGTGGATGAGACAATGACAAGTCCCCTGTTTAGGGCAACCCTCTCCCACTAACCCCCTGACTGCTCCCCAGAGTCTCCAGCCAAAGCTGCCCCTCTCTCTCCCCCTCAGTGGAGTTGGCCTGGGCACACACAGTTTGATCTTTCTGATCACTCACCATTTCCAGGGCCTCTTTCCCAACCCCACGTGGTCACCTCAACCCCACCCAAGTTGAAAAATATCTACTCCACTGTCCCTGATGCTAGCTAGCTAAAAAACAACCATTCCTACCCACACTCCCAGCCAGCCCTGCCCTTGTTCCGCAGTTTGCAGATGCATGTTACAATTTAGTCCAGAAAAGCTAGACCTAATAGACTCAAGACAGGCAATTTGACATGTGGTTCCATTCCCATTGAACCTGCAAGTGCCTACGTAAAGAGTCTCTGTTCTCCCTGGAGCAGACATAACACCTAGGAATGGCATTCCTTCCCTGGTATCTGACCAGATGGGTCGTTTGGGCAAAGATCTGGATCTGATCAAACTAGGTCCATGGGCTGAAATATCATTGTCTACATTACTTACTGAATAAATTCAACCCTCTTAGAGTTTACTTTCCCTCATCTTGCCTCCCTGCCAAAATATCGGTATCCCAAAGTATCTCCCCTGGAGCCATATCCCTGGGGATCCCAGCACCTGAGCTTCTTCCCTTAGCTCATTTATGCCTAGGGTTCCATTATTGGAACATTAAGCATGTGGGAGTTATTTATCTCCTACTGCTCAAGGTGATCGCCCAGATCTGATTGCAAAAATTAAAAAAAAAAAAAAGCCACCTCAGGCATTGAATGGGTTAAAGACCTGAGATCAAATAGGATGTGCCTCATTCCCTGCCATGGGATGGTCCTCAGGAGCTCTGTGCAGGATAAATAATTATTGCAAATCAAATTCTACTTCCCCATTGACTTATGTGAACGTTTCAGGGGTGTACGAGTCTCCGTGTGGACTGGTCTTTATGAAGCAAGGTCTGCAAACATTTTGCTTTCAAGGAATGAGCTCCTGACTGCTCAACCAATGAAGGAAACAGGGTCTCCGCCCATGAAAGGAGGTCAAATGTATGCTGGAAGTCCAGCATAAAAACAAGTGAAATGCAAGCCACAATGCCAGCAAAGCTAGGAAACCAGGTTCCCAAAACATAGGGATTTAACACCCAGCACTGTCCATTCTGTACAGCCTGCGTAGTGGTTCAGAGCTGTGATGGCAGACAATGCTGGGCTGAATCCAGTATCTGCCATTTGCAAGCAAGTGACCTTAAGTTTTAACTTCTCTAAACCTTAGCTTCCTTTTCCATGTACCAGGAATGACAAGTCATGCTTGAAACTGAGGGATGTTCTCGTGGAGAGCATGAGACAAGACCAGAACGGAACTTGGCGTGATGATACTGAGCTTTTAGTAAATATGGGCAGTGGCGGTCCTTCTTACTTAGTATTCAATGGTTAATCCCAGTAGTAAGGGGAGGGGTAGATGGGAACCTTTTCATAAAGTAAACAGCCCTGAGACTCACTCTGTGGGTTTGAGACTCTGTACCCAGGGTAAGGAAGATGAACCTCTTCAAACCTTCTCGTCCCCATCCTGAACAATGCCCAATAGCACCAGAAGGAGACTCAACAAAGCTCAGAGCTGGCAGGGAGCCTAGGAGAGAGCTTGGCACACTCCTGTTGTGCAGATGAGGAAACCATGGCCTGAATGAGAAAGCACTGCTAGGATAAGAACTCGTGGCCCTTGCCTCTGACACCAATCCTACCGTACTTCACTGAGATTTAAAGACGAGGAGAAGACTTGGCTTGCAAAACCCACATCCATCCCCCTGCACCCTGCTGAGATTCTAGAACCAGGAGCAAGCCTGGGGTTATGAGAGGCAACGTTCATCCCATGGCGTCTTGCTGAGACTCTAGACCCAGGAGTGAGCCTGGGTTTGTGGGACCCACACCCATCCCACTGCATCCTGCTGAGATTCTGGAACCTGGAGAAGTCTTGGCTTGCAAGACCCACACCCATCCCTGCTGAGATTCTAGAACCAGGAGCAAGCCTGGGGTTGTGAGACCCACATTCATCCCACTGCACCCTGCTGAGATTCTGAAACCAGGAGAAGTTTTGGCTTGCAAGACCCACGCCCATCCCACTGCATCCTGCGGAAATTCTGGAACCTAGGGTCCCTGGGATTAGAAGCAGCTTCTCCTGAGCCTGTGATGTCAGTTGGAACTCAAGCCTATCCCAAGAAAAACACCTGTTCCAAGGAGAATGATTTAAAATAATCTAAGGAATTCATTAGAAGAAAACATTAGCTTCTTTGGTAAAAAGAGCTGGCCTAAGGGTGAGCTTGGGAGTAAGTACTTCTGGAAGCAATGCTATCTTGGCTTTGGATCCTAAAGATCCTTGGTAGGTGGAGGAGTGGGGTGGGGCCGCACACTTGGATTTGCACACATCTCTGAGGGGGAGGAACCCTTCACCTTATCTTCATCTGCCACCACCCCTCCCCTTGCCCCTGACCCCTGCAGCCACCAGAACATGGACTTCCACCAAGCCCTTGCTGGATAAGAGTTAACCAAGGCTAAGAGGAATCTGAGTTGCCAAGACCTTTCTCCTCCCGCCTTGAGGTTAAGGAGCGTTAAAGAGGACATGTGTCTGGAGAAGTCCAAATAACTGCTGTAGGAAAAAAGACAGTCACACAAAACTTATTTTGAAACGTATTAAGACACTTCATATGTAAATACATTTGATGCAAAGTCTACAATTTGGATGTTTGTAGATGAAATATCAAGTCATATTATTTTAAAATTACGACATCCTAGGAGTCCACACATATATACATATAAATATAGATAGATAGATACATAGACAGATACATAGGTAGATATACAGATAGATTCCCAGATACACACAGATACATAGATATAAACACAGAAGATACATTCAGACATATATTCATACCAACACAGATACATAGATACATACGTACATACATATATACATTCATACACAGATACATATATACATACATATATACATATATTCATGCAAACAGATACATAGATACGTACATATATACATAGATACATATGTATATACATACATAGATACATATGTATATACATACATACATGCATATATACATACATAGATACATATGTAGATTCATACAAACACACATACACAGATGCGTAACTAGATACATAGATAGATACATAGATAGATAAATACTTTTCTTTTATCTGATGAGACAGGCCCTCAAAAAAGAGCAGATACTGTATATAGAAACATCATGTTTTCCTATTGATTGTGATTATATTATTGGAAATGAGCTCTTCTGGGAAAAGAGGTGGTCTTTAAATACATCAAGCAACATGTAATAATGTGGCAATTTATTAAGATGACATATTTTAAGTAAAAATTAGAATTCTATTTCAATGGCATTTGAAAAAAAGAAGAAGAAAAAGAAGTACCAAATATGAGTGAAAAATAGCCAGGCTTATTTTTATTCTTGGCACTGTCACCTAAAGGCTCAAATGGAAACAGCAGTGACGATTCAGCTGAACAGGATCGCACGGGCTGGAAAGGCTCCTCCGCTCCTTGCTGCCCGCTCGCTGCCTACTTGCGCCCCCGGCAGAGTGCCCGGAGGACTGCAGCCTCAGACGTAGAGGCAACTGACCCAACAGCCTTGAGCTCCTGTCCCCCAGTGCGAAATGGGTCCCCACACGGTCACCTCATCCAGACAACAAGCACCAAGCGAGGGTCCCACAGTCCTGGATGTGGCAGCCACTCCACCTCTTACTTTATGCATTCCTCTCTGTCTTCAGCAGTTAATATATTTCTCTTTTTTGATTTTTTTTATGACTTTTATTTGAAATGTTGTTTTTTTATTTTTAGTTCTGGGTTACAAGTACAGGATACGCAGGTTTGATACGTAGGTAACCGTGTGCCATGGTGGTTTGCTGCACCTATCAACCCATCACCTAGGTATTAAGACCAGCATGCATTAGCTATTTTTCCTAATGCTCTCCTGCCCCCTACCCCACTTCCTGACAGGCCCCTCCCTGTGTTGTACCCCTCCCTATGTCCTTGTGTTCTTTTTGTTCAGCTCCCACTTATAAGAAAGAACATGCAGTGTTTGGTTTTCTGTTCCTGCATTAGTTTGCTGAGGATAATGGCTTCCAGTTCCATCCATGTCTCTGCAAAAAACACGATCTCATTCCTTTTTATTGCTGCATAGTATTCCGTGATGTCTATGTGACACATTTGCTTTATCTAGTCTACCGTTCATGGTCATTTGGGTTGATTCCATGTCTTTGCTATTGTGAATAGTGCTGCAATGGACATACTCATGCATGTATCTTTATAATAGAATGATCTGTATTCCTTTGGGTATATACCCAGTAATGAGATTGCTAGGTAAAATGGTATTTCTGATCCTAGGTCTTTGAGGAATCACCACACTGTCTTAACAATTTTCTATAAGCTGAAGAGGACTGCGATGCCTCCAGTGATGCAGAATTTATGAGTAAATGAACAACAGAGGTACATGGCTAATTGATTACACATGGCTGTTGGGGACAGGGCTGCAACTTCAGGAAGTGAGGCTTCTGGGGGTGTCTCTGGAATCTGGTTCTGCTTGGGTCTTACAGGCTAATTTCTGCCTGACAAGCATGAGAATGTATACACACACACAGACACACACGCCCCATATTCACACCCTCACGTCCCCACACCCAAACACACTCACACAATCTTTCACACACATGAAGGTAATGTCTTTTTGGAAAGTAATATCTTAAAGTACAACGGTTTCAAATAACTCAGGATCTGGGGGACCTCCCTGGGGCACCTATTTGCTCTCTCCTTTGGCCACTCTGGTGGGTCTAGCTCCATACATGGCACATAGCAGGAGTGTGGGGGCAGCAATGAGTCCAGTGCTTCATCTTTATGGCTCTGTTAACATGAGGGATGCATGTCACATTGGAGTGCCTTCACTTTAAAAAAAAAGAAGAGGAAGAAAATGTGGGCTCAACTCAAAGGGCTCCTTTGGTGCTAAAGATTACCATGCAACAATAGAGTGAGATGTGTCAGAAGCTGCCCCTTTCTCGTCTGCACTGGATACGTCCCTGCATGCTGGGTTATTGTGCATGAGGAATGACCCAGCCAATGGGAAGCCTATGGGTGGCTTATGCATGTTGTGATAAAATGTAAATGCACTAGAAAGGTCATGGGCAGAGTGATCATTACCACTGTGGAACTCTGACCAATTTGCCATTCAAGAGCATCATCGATGACTCAAGCCGCTCATGGGGCCCTTAAATACACACACCCGGGGGCACACCCACAGCCAATGGGCATTGTGGCTGCCAGTGTCTCTCGGTATGTATCAGCGCCTGCAGACGCTCCTTCTCTGGCATTTAAGGAGAGCAAAGTAGAGGGGGAGGAGCACCTCGCTGTTTGGCCCATAATCATCTCTCTTGTAAAGAGCTTCACACGGCTGAGCCAAGCTCCCCTAGAGGGCTCCCAACCCTAGCTCTGGAGCTGAGGCTGTGCATGGGGGCAGGGCACTGACACCTGTACCCTATTACAGAAGGATGCCATGCCAGCATCACGTTAGACAGAATAGTGGCACGGCGCCCCTCGTCCCTTGTAGCTGTGTGGAGCTAGCTCACCATAAAAAAAGCACCTGACCGAGGCCAGCCCGGGACCGTCACTCTCAGCCTGTATCCATGAAGCCCTTGAGCATCAGTGCATTGAGAAGGCCCAGGTGCTGCCCAAACCCCCATCTCTACTGCTTTACCTCCCGAATGTCAATCATTTCCTTCCCCCCAACGGCCTCTGCTGCCTTTCCCCATATGCAACTCCTAGAGCAATGCAATAAGGCATTTGTTCCTTCAGTGAACAGACTTTCACTGCACACCTACTTCGTGCAGTTCTGTCTGCTGGTACTCATCAAGTCTCAGTTCACTGCTCAGTGCTCTGGCATGGGACAGGACAAACAAGCAGAAGGATCATTAGGTGACGCCCTCCTTCCTCCCCCAAGGAGGAAACACTAAGAATCTTAAAGCGATGTTTCAGAGGACGCTGGCATCCCTAGAAGTGACAATGTCAGCTCGTATTTTCCTATTGGTGCAGTAAGGAAAGCTTCCTGGAAGAGCTGGCAACCCGGCTGAGTGTTAAAAGACGGGTGGAAGTTTGACAAGTCGAGAACGCAGAGGATACTCCAGAGAGAGGGAACAAAGAGTTTGTAGGCACTGAGCTACTTCCGGGATGGCCCAGGGTCATTGCATGGTACAGGGTATGGGGGAGAGAGAGCCAGGAGCACAGGAAAGGTGACCCAGGGCTCAAGTCCTCCTTACACCTGCTTACCAGATTCCCCAGGAACCTCCCTCCCCATCTCCTTTTCCAGAACAGCACAAGGATCCTATGATTGTCTGTTCATTTATTCATTGGACATTCCTTCAAGATGTTCATCCAATAAATATCTATCAAGTACCTACTATGTGCCAGACACTGAATATACCCTGGAATCATTATGGAGGCTGCTGGCAGTACAGGCAGCAAACAAAATTATCATTGCAACTGAATCCTGATGCATTTGACTACCTTTGCAAAGATAAGGTCCATCACTCATCATTGAAACCATCCTCTACAAAGGCTGGCCTCCTTCCCCACCCTCTATTGGGGTCTCTTACTGCGACATTCCCTGTGCTGTGTCTTTCTTCTCTGAGACACAGCCTTTCTGCTTTGCCACAACCCCAAACACTGCCTGACACTGAATTCCAGCCTGACTGCATGTTTAGAGCGAAAAGGATTTTTTTCAATCAGAGAACCCCACAAAGAACACCTGGGCTGAGACTGAGTTGGTAAACTGGTCCCAAGTTCTGTCTTGGCTGTGAAACCTTGGACAAATCCCTTCTGCCCTGTGGGCCTAAGTTTCCAGTCTATAAGAGGTTGTTTTTGCCTGTTAGTTCTCCATCAGGTGATTCTATGATTCTGTAGGCAACTTTCTCTCCATTTGAAATGCCAGCATGCCTGCTTGCTTGTTCAGAGGTTGACTTAGCCTCTTTCCAGACCTCCTTCCCCATCTCCTTTCCTAGAATGACACAAGGATCCTACAATTCTCTGTTCATTCATTTTATCTGGCAAATATTTATCAAACGATAACTTAGTACCAGATAATACTGTCTCCTGTCAGAGACACCACAGGCACACAAGACTTCCTTTTCTTCCTGCACCTTAGACTCTCCTTTGCCCTGGCACGGAGGCTTCACTTGTGGTGTCCCACGCAGCTCAGCCTACACCTCATAGCCAACATCTCACTGCATTTTTACATCTTCCTATGAGGAGGCATCACAAATGGCTAAGCCCAGTGAAGTAAGGTACTATGTGAAGGGTAGACAGTTTACTCAATGTCCCAATATCACAGTAACAGTGAAGCCAAGACCTGGGTCTCCTGGCTGTTAGCCTAAGTCACAGTTAGGGTTTTGGCCATAATGTATAATCTTAGAAATATTCGCAAAGCCCAGTCTGATGTGCTTTATAGAGAACTGCTAAGTGGGCTTCTTCTTTTTTTTTTTTTTTTTTTTTTTTTGGAGACGAAGTCTCACTCTGTTGCCTAGACTGGAGTTCAGTGGTCAGTGGTATGACCTTAGTTGACAGCAACCTCCACCTCCCAGGTTCAGGTGATTCTCCAGCCTCAGCCTCCCAAGCAGCTGGGATTACAGGTGCCTGCCACCACGCCTGGCTAATTTTTGTATTTTTAGTAGAGACGGAGTTTCACCATGTTGGCCAGGCTGGTCTCGAACTCCTGACCTCAAGTGATCTGCCTGCCTTGGCCTCCCAAAGTTCTGGGATTACAGGTGCTTCTTTTGAGTTCCAAAATACCCCCCAAAAGGCCCTAGATGTTAATTTCGGGCAACGTCCTTGGGTGCTGTTCCTGTGCCATGAAGATGAAAGGAAGGAAGGAAGACAGGGTGGGGCAGCCATAGAGCTGAACCAGTACTAGAAACTGAGACCAAAGTCCACGTGAACTGGGTCAGACGCATCGCCACTGCCTGCACATCAGAAGTCCGGTCAAACCCACTGTCACCCCCTCCAGACAGCCAATTAATCCCAGCCTCACGGGGTGCCTTCAAAATGCAAGTTGTAAAAGGAAGGACAGAGTGAAGTCAAAGCAAGACACCTGCAACTTTACAAGGAGCCCAGTGCTTCTGGGAACAGCTATTCCCATAGTGCAAAGTGTCCACATGTCGGGACACTGACCTTCGCTGTAATGACCCAGTCATAGCACCTCATCCTGGGGGTCTACGTTCCCCCTACCTCTTTTCTGTCTGCCTCGTCTGTCTGTGCAGATTTCCAAGCCAATTCTGTTCTGATCTCAGAATCAGATATTCAGGTTTTTCTAAGCAATGTTTCTGCATTCAACTAATTACTCATGTGTTCTGAACCATTTTTTAAAGAAGTTTTATTATTATTTTAGTAAAATAGTTGAATGAGAGGGGTGGACAACAGGGGCAGGGTTGAGGAGAAAGGCCAGGTTGCTATTAATATTTTAACTATTGTTGCTATTTTAATAGTCACCCTCTGCCTTGTATCTGTGTAGCCACTGCTCTCTCTGTGATTCTCGAAGAGTTGCAAACACTCCAGGTACGAGGAGCACCCTAGAAAACTTGAGCTCCACCCGTAATAGAAATTCTTAACACACCGTATCTGCCTGATGCTCAGGTGCCTGCAGGAACCTCTTATCCAAAACCTGGTGCTGAGTAACAGCCCCTAAGTGGAACATAAGAGATATCAGAATACAATTTTTTCCCAAAGAACCCAAGACTTCTATGACCAAACTTGGCCAAACTTTGATCTACTTCTAAAGCATAGAGATGGTTCCAAATAAATCTCAGACCGACGACAAATGCGGACAGTGATATGGGAGGCTGAATTTCTACTACCTGGATGCCCTAAAAGCTTCCAAATTATGGATCTGTTTTTCTTCTTTCTCTTGGTCTCTGTGTCTATGAAATGAGCCTTTTAATCCAGCAAAGCTTGTCACATTTTCAATTTCTGCACTAAGTAAAACAACAAAAAGTAAATTAGTGTTGCATATGTAATGGACATCAGAAAAAACGTCTGAAGGAAATTCTATTCAGCCTACTGCCTGGTTACCTCGTTCTCGGCATGGGCATGCCTGTTTCTAAAGCAAAGCCTTACATTTTCTCTAACAAAGGTTTGACGTTCCCTAAAATGTCAGCTAAAGTTGCCAATAAATATGGCTGGTGACTGGGCAGCGGAGGAAGGTTTAGTTACATACGTTTTCATTAGCACACTTACAGAGGAAGAAAAAATATATGTTAGTACTTAAAAAAACCAAAGTCATGACAGCTGCCCAGAACTATGAGCACTGAGGGATGGGCAAAAAAAAAAAAAAAGAAAAAAAAAAGTGAGTAATATTGCAAGAGAGATATTTAAGGAAAGCAATGATTGAACTTTAAAAAAATACTGCAGACTCAAAATGCTGGCGGCAGACTGACTGCTATTTTAACCAAAGCTGCTGATTTCTGAGAGGTCTTCGGCTTTCACATATTTGCGTCTCGCAAATGTTGGGCATTATGGCGTTGCGATAGGTGTGGCTGACTTTGAAATTCAAGCTCAGGGCATCTGTGGTCTGTGAACCCGGTCCCGACAGGGCTGGCTAGTCAGAAGCAAAACTGGCTAGTTATGAAACTACCATAGTATATGCTTTATCTCCACCGAATTTAAAGGATTTACCTATCTATCCCGCTGCAGACCCACTCATTGAGTAAGAGCCAACAGCATATGATTGTGTTAATTAATCTGCTATTGTGAGTACAGGAACAGCTGCAGTGGTCTCGTGGATACGTTGTCAAAAGAAAACAATGTAATGTTAAGCCTCTGACTGCATATTCTGTTACAAAGAAGGTTTATGAGAAGTTAAATTCATAAATCACAGATCATTTTTATAATAATAATAAATAATATCTGACCTTTCAAAGGAAGGTTTGAGTGTTCTTAATTTTGGCTTGAAAAATGTTCTGATATATGATACCTCAGCTTTAACCCAATTCTTTGTTTTGAAAACAAACATTCCCCAGAAATGATGGGAAGGGAGAAGGAGCTATAGAAATGACCTCTGACT
Organism: Ateles fusciceps; assembly: GCA_036589455.1. NCBI lineage: Eukaryota > Metazoa > Chordata > Mammalia > Primates > Atelidae > Ateles > Ateles fusciceps. The sequence continues at coordinate 4,580,782 of JAZHEH010001828.1, forward strand.
GTACAAGATACATGCCATTGTAGTGCTAACAAAGATCAGAGCCCAAAATATCAAGTTAAAAGAAAAACTTGTTGGCACGCATCCAATGTCTCATATAATAAAAACGCAATTTCTAATACTATGCAGAAATGGAGAGAAAGGGGACATTCATTATGGGAAACACACATATTATTTACATGGGCTTTATCTTTCTTTATGCAGATAAGGCACAGAGAGCACTTTCTGTCTAATTAATATTCCGTGTCCCTTCGTGATCCGACCTGCCCACTCCCACCCTCACCCAAAATACAACCCACATTCTGTGCCCATGGCCTACGTACATATATCCAGTTAGTGAGCCCAGCAAAGGAAGAGAGACTTAGACAAAGGAAAATAAAACCCTGTGTTCTAGTACTTAATCCAGAGCCATAAACTGTAGCAAAAGTCAGGGAGAAAAACACAAGACTGATCAAGGAATATAAAGTTGAACTATGGCTAACGGGATTTTATCAGGAGTAACGTCTTGTATTATTTTTAAGGAGCACTTAAAAACAAAAAATTAAAAGAAAAGAAAAAGAAATCGTCACGTTCCCCCAAGAGGCCCGCAGAGCGGAGTCCCCACACATTTGACGTAAGTCGTGGCATCCGGTTAAACTCAAACTGGCTTGGGGGACACAGGAGGCTGAAATTGTGATTTCTGGCACCCATTATTTTGAAAGAATTTTTTTTTTTTAGTGCATGGGCTTCCATGCTGTTTTCCATTCTTCCCCATTTTTAAATGAAAAATCCATGTGAGAGAAAAGACAAACTGTTTGCCTTAGGCCTGCCGGGAGGGGAGGGCAAGGGACACAAATGCAGTAGGTCTGATCTCTTTGTTCTGGGAGATCACAACAAAAGGAAGCTATTTTTAGCCATGGATTGGCATTGTATTACTAGGTACCTGTATCGACCCGATAACTGGAGAGGGACTCTGGAACTCCCCCGTCACACACACTGTGGTGTCATTGGCTGCAGAGGCTCATGCACACCGGGAAGAAAAACTTGGAAGAACAATCTTAACCCAGAAAAATTTACTGAACAGGAGACAGAAAGCCTCCTGGCTTATTTTGTTCACCTTGTGCTGTGAAAGGAACAATGTCCCCAGAATTCTTTTTTTTTTCTGAAAGTCGCTTCTCTTAGATGCCGTTTTAAAGGAGTTTATAGGGAGGAAAATTGTAATGATCCAAAACACCCTGGTCCTTGAGTCAGGATAGGACTTGCCATTTGTTTTCATGAAGATAGGCAACATTGTCCCTAGTCACGTGGACCAAGGTTCTTGGGCAGGCCTTGGGAGGCACTGGGGCCTTAGTTAAATACTTTCTAATTGGATTTTGCATATTCACCCTGCTTTCCCTACCTCCTAACCTGCATCCCCCGGGTCCCCAGAGCCTGCCCACTCTTGTTCATTGCTAACCCCCCCCAACGCCCCTAAAGACAGCTTTCTCCAACAATCAGCCAGCCTATTAGTCACTGGGCTGGAGCGCCTGGCAAACAAAGTCTTCATTATAACCAACTTTTATATTTTCTCTTCCAAATCCAAAGTTTTCACTTTAAGATATAAAAGTCCAGCTTTTCTTCAACCAAAATAAAAACTCTTTCGTGGGCAATCCTGAATACTTGACATTTCCCAGTACTGGACCCTAGCAAACAACACCATCATCTTGGGGTACCCTAGGACATACTTAGGAGAGAGTGCCCTTTGGATAACAATAGGGCCTTATTTCTGCTTACAGGAAGAGTGCGTGGGAGAAGGAAGAAAATGCCCACTGCTAGCCAGCACGGAGGTTTCTTTATCTAAGTGATGAATGCTGTTATCTCTGTGGCAAGGGGGAGGGAGTCTACAGCGACCCTATAAAGTCAGTGGTCCACGTTCTGGAACCACTGCCAGTTCAGCAAGGGATGTGAGCTGGCCCCTTTCCTCCTCAGACCCCTGTCTTCTCAGCTGTAAAATGAAGATCTAAACAAGGATACACAACCTTCTCCCGGAGATGAAAGGGTCTATAAATTCTAAAATGTTCATTTTGAATATGTATGACTCTTTCATCCTGATTGAAGAAAACTTGCCTAATAGGATCCTCTACTGCTAGCCACGGGGGAGTCATCTCGCCATTCTAGGGCTTATCAGGAAAGGATGAACGAAGAGATTATGTGTATTCAACAACAAAACTGTTTCCTGGTCTAATAAGTGGTCAACTTGGTTTAAAAAAAGTTAGCAATGGCTTTTATCCTTCACTAATGGGTGCTTTTCTCTGCAGGTTCACATGAACTTGGACTAAGTCAGATCCTCCAAAACCAAACTCAATTAAAATATGCATTAGGTACATAGGACGATCTCAATGGAAGCGTGTAGGTCAAAGCACATGTTTGGCCCTGGAAGGACTGATACAGGAACAGAGTGTGTACCCTTTGAGAACTTGCAGATCAGGTTGGAGCCATCTATGACCAAGTACCGTATTGGAAATTCAAAATTTGTTCTACGTCTTTAGCCTCTTCAACCTTTCACATTCTAGTCAGCAAAGTATTCCATGTTTGCATTTGTGGTAGAAATCTAGAACATAAAGAAAGGTGTGAAAAGAAATGAAAATCACTTCTGTTTCTACTACCTGAAGATGACTGTCAGTACCATTTTTATAGACTTCTTTCTAATCAAATTTATTTAAATCTGATTAAAATATGTATTCAAACATAAACAAAACAGAAATTACATACAGGTTTATATTTTATTTTTTCTCAACATAATATTGTGTTTTTTATTATTTTATTTTATTTATTTTTACTTCCATTTTTAGAGACAGGGTCTTGCTCTGTTGCCTAGGCTGGAGTTCAGTGGCACAATCATAGCTCACTGTATTCCAGACCTTCCGGGCTGAAGCAATCCTCCCACCTCACCTTCCCTAGCAGCTGGTACTACATGCACGCACCACCAGACCTGGCTAATGTCTTAAAGTTTTTTGTAAAGATGGGGTCTTGCTATGTTGCTCAGGCTGGTCTCGAACTCCTGGTCTAAAGCAATCCTTCCTCCTGGCCTCCCAAAGTCTTGAGATTATAAGCCTGAGCACCACACCCCAGCTTGTGAGTATGTTTTAAAACTGCCATTCTTCAATGCATGATTGTTAATGGCTACAATTTTAAAAAAAAAGCATATATGTCTATAATTTTCTTCTTGTTTCTGTGCTTTGTTTTTGGTTCCCTGTTGAAATGAGCTCCCTGCGAGACATAAGCCTTGTCCCCTTTGGGTTTGGAAGACTTGCTGACACATTTCTTTAGAGCCCCAGGTATCAAAAGAGAGCTTGAGCTGTGGGTTCTCTGCCCCAGCCATTCTACAAGTGGGCTGGCCTTGCAGATACCTTGGGCAGGCCAGTATATAACATCCTGATTTTCCATGATCTATTTGTCAAGAAACCTCAGTCAGCAGCCCTAGCACTTAAAGAGACTCTAATGCTTCGGGAACTGGAAGTCATGTATAAAACGAGGAACAATAATAATTCAACATAAGCTGAATTTAAGAGTACTATAAAAGCCATAAGGCAATCTTCAACAAAAAGTAGACATCTTGCTAAAAACCACATTAGCAGCAAACTGAAGCCTTGGCCACTTAGCTCCTCCAAGGGGGAGAAGAAAGATGAGGGGGGGCTGTGTATTTGCAACCCAGAACTCTCTTCCGCACAGATTCCTCCAGCCAACCCCTCAACCCGCCCTCTGCCCCTGGCTTGCTTTCCTTTTAGCAAAGGGGGGGAGAGTTAATGCCACATGAAAGTGTCTATGTGATTCGACGCTCGGAAGAGTCTGTTGAGACTCTCAGGTTTTTTTCTTTTAAATAAATAGCTAAATAATCTTCCTTTTTGAATTTTTTAAATGAATAATAAGACTTGCTCCTTGTGAGATGAAAGAAATCACATTTCATGTATTGAAGGACTAAGGGAGAAAAAGAAACCACATCTCCAGATTCCAGGGATGGGTCAGGAATTAATTCATGAAGAGTTCCCACAAAGTAGCACAGTGCAACGGGCACTTCCTGAAGCCAAACTTAGGGGAGATTCAGGCTGCAGGTTTCACATCCTGCAGAACACCTTAAAGGGCCATGGACATTGAAAAACCTGGGACTCAAAAAAAAAGGAGACACGAAATGTGCCTGCTCACTAGCATTAGAGAGATATATCTGGGTCCAAGCTGGGTCTTTCTCTTAGAACACCAGGAAGGTCTAGTGATAGTCACCCCACACTGGGAAGGAAATTTGTAAGTAGATGTCAGATCCCATGAAGAAGAATTGAACAGGGCTCAGGAGCAGACAGATAAGTGATACCACCTAGAAACCTGGGAACTGCTGTGGCTGCTGGCAGAAGCCCTAAATGAGCTGGGTAATATTTCTGGAGCAAGTTGCATCCTGATATTTTAAGCTGAGAGTTTTATTGCTGCTGAAACCATACAGTTGAAAAGGAAATTGAACAGCCTTCTCTCTAAATCATCTGATTTATAGAAATTGAAATTGATTCATATAATTGGAGACCACTAATTATAGGAGTTGAAGAAGAAAGATTGTATGCCAAAGTTCTAATTGCTGAACTATCAAAGTTAGTCAAGATTTGTTTCAGGGAATGGGGGAAATTGTCATTTTCTATAGAATGCCAGGGAATGTGATCATTATGCTAGTTTACTACTGTCTCTTTGGTCCTCTCTTAAGGTTTCTGAAGAACAAAACAGTAAGTGTGACCTTCTTAACATGCACCAGGGGGTTGAGTCTTCTAATTTTTTCTTAAATTTTATGGAAATAATGTCATATGTCATAAAATATATGGACAAAAGAAAAAGAAAGAGGGAGGAAGGGAGTGGGGGGGGGGGGGGGAGAGAGAGAGAGACTGAGAAGTCATCAGTTTTATGCCTTAAAGCCCCCACAGTCATTATTTCAGCATTTCTCCCTCCCATTGCTTTACTGTGCAAGCTTTTCACATGGCCCGACCCCTGGTCCACATTCAGTTGTATTTCCTCCTTTTGCTCTTGTGTATACTCCCCGAAAACCATCATTGTCAATGACTGCATCATATCCATCAAGGAGATCAGTCTCCATGGAATGCTCCAATGCCATACGTTTTAACACAACTCCCGTTTTAATTTTTGACATTTTAAACGATGTTATAATGAACATTTCCACACAGGTAGCTTTCTTCATACTTTGGATAAATGTCTTAAAATAGATTCTCAGAAGCAGAATTACTGGGTCAATGAGTTGAACGTGTCGTTACTCCTGACAGGCACTGACACATTGCCTTCTACAGATGTTTCAACCACTTAGAATGCCACCAGCATTGTTGGAAGTCCTGGCTCCCTGTATCCCTGGCAGCCAGAAGTTTCCATTTTTAATATTTGTTATCATTCAACAGACCAAAAATGGCACTGGTTCTTTATTTAAGTCTGTAATTTTTAAATACTAGAGCAGATGACCTGTGTACCTTCTACTTGGTAGTTTTATTTATTCCTTAGGTGAATTATCAGCATTTGCCCTTTATCCGAGCCAAGGAAATATTTGTGGAGTATGACCAAGTCCAAGTAGACCAAATACAGATGAGTGGTTATAGAAAATACATGTAAGAAGTCAGAAATAACAGATGCTGGCAAGGCTGTGGAGAAATAGGAACACTTTTACACCATTGGTGGGAATGTAAATTAGTTCAGCTATTGAGGAAGTCAATGTTGAGATTCCTCAAAGACCTACAACCACAAGTTCCATTTGGCCCAGCAATTCCATTACTGGGTATATACCCAAAGGAATATAAATCACTCTATTTTAAAGACATATCTACATGTATGTTCATTGCAGCACTGTTCGCAACAGCAAAGACATGAAATCAACCTAAATGCCCATCAGCGACAGACTGGATAAAGAAAATGTGGTACACAGACACCATGGAATACTATGCAGCCATGAAAAGGAATGAGATCATGTCCTTTGCAAGAACATGGGTGGAGCTGTATGCCATTATCCTCAACAAACTAACACAGGAACAGAAAACCAAACACCGCATGTTCCCACTTATAAGTGGGGAGCTGAACAATGAGAACACATGGTCACAGGGAGGGGAACAACACACACCAGGGCCTGTCGGTGGGGGAGGTTGGGAGGAAGAGCATCAGGATAAATAGCTAATGCATGCTTGGCTTAATACCTGGGTGATGGGTTGATAGGTGCAGCAAAAAACATGGCACATGTATACCTATGCAACAAACCTGCACATCCTGCACATGTATCCTGGAACTTAAATAAAATAAAACTTAAGAAAAGAAAGAAAATACATGTGTCACAGGCAGACTGAGTACCCTCTCCCTTTCCTGATGGATAATAGTGACGCCAGCCCCCCACCTAATGAAACACACCTTTACCAGGGTCGGGAGCAGCCTCCACAGCCTCTCTAAGCCCATGTTCCCTTGCTAGGGGTTTTCCAGGTTGGAGATATGATAAAAGGAAGCTTAGAACATCTTCCTCCGAAATTTGCTATTTTTTGCTAATCAAGTATATCAAATTAAGAGAAAAAAAACCTGAGAAAATGACATTCATTTGAAACAATTAAAAAACCAACAATAGTTTGATTTTCTACTCTACAAAGCTTATAGCACTTTACAAACAAAGCAATTAATCCTTATAACAAAGAAAACATGTTGTCCCCAGCCCCCCCTCCGCCAGCTTCCTGAGTCCCAGAAAACTTAAGAGCCTTTATACGAGAGTTCCACAGTCTTTCCTAGAAAGACCAAGAAAAGACCGAAATAAGAAGAAGAAGAAAAAAGAAAGTGTGCACTACTTGCTCAAGGAAATGAAACAAGAAGGTCATGGGTCCTGCACAGCACAGAGAAAGAATAAGGATGGGGGAGAAACATTTACTTGATGTATGAAAGAATCAGGCCAGGCGCCATGGCTCATGCCTGTAATGCCAACACTTTGGAAGGCCAAGGTGGGCAGATCATGAGGTCAGGAGTTTGAGACCATCCTGGCCAACATAGTGAAACCCTGTTTCTACTAAAAAAAAAAAAAAAAAAGAATGTTGAAGGAGGCGGCATGTGTCTATAATCCCAGCTACTTGGGAAGCTGAGGCAGGAGAATGGCTTGAACCTGGGAGGCAGAGGTTGCAGTGAGCTGAGATCGTGCCACTGAACTCTAGCCTGGCAACAGAGCTAGACTCCATCTCAAAAAAAAAAAAAAAAAAAAAAATCAAAATAAGAGAAAACACCCCACACTGATGATGAATTTGAATTTCTCGGGACATTCATTCATTCAACAGAGCATATGGAGTATGTCCTGGGTAGTCATGCATAGGAGGGAGTGAGAGAGAGAACACCTGTGATATGACAGGCAGGGTGCACCAGTGGGGGATGGGCTGGGTTTAACAGAGACTTGGGTCAGGGGGGATGGCTTCCAAAGGAGTCTTCAAAGGAAGACTGAAGTCAGGGATTCCCAGTAGAGAGAGCTGAACACACAAAGACCCAGAGGAATGAAGGAATACAGGGTGGGGAAACTTGCAGGAGCCAGCCCTCACCCCAGAACCAAGAATGTGGGGACCAAGAGACACAGCTGTGAGATGGGCAAGGGCTGGACTCTGAAGGTTCTCATGAAACTGTGGCCTTTTACTGAAGGCCCATGGGTTGCTTTAAACTGGGAAATGACATGATCGGGTAACTTACCCTCTTCCCCAGTTCCCCTTTCCAGAGATACGGGGAAAAATGTTTGGAGCAAGCTCCAGGGAAAGAGACCAGATGGAGGCTATGTTTAAGAGGGGAAACCAATGAAGATCTGAAATGTGGAGATTCAGATCTGTGAGAGACAAGGAGACAAATGCAACAATTGTTTAAGAAGCAGAAAGAGAGGTCTCCAGGGGGCGTGGGAGGGAGCTGTCTTGACCACACCCTGGGTGTTCCAGTCGGTATATGGGTGGGATGGGGTGGGGTGGGGTGGGGTGGATGCTATTCACCCAGTTGGGCAGCACGGCAGGGGACACCCATTTAGAAGACTCAGTGTTTTGGACCTGCCGAATTTAGATACCAATGGGACACTTGAAGGAAACTTGAGACCTTGGAAAAGATCCCAGCTGGGACTCTGATGCATTTCCCCAGAAGACAAGGGACCATGTCTCCCCGGGAGGGCAGCTGACCTGCCAAGGGGAACCACCCTGCTCAATGGCCTGGCGCCCTGGGACCACAGTGTACAACAGGTACAACCCAGAGAGAAGAAGAGAGTGTGGGAGGAGCCTGGAGATGCACAGGAGAAAAAGAACTGTCAAGGAGGTCACCGGTTCCAATGAGGTGGGCACTGGGCCAACACAGAGCACTAAATAGAACCTCACAGTGAGGGCAGGGCTGGAGCCTGGAGGATGAGAGGCAGAATGTGGGCCGCCCCGCTCATCGTCAGGACTTCTGCATTCCAAAGGCCAGACCTAACAGAAATGGTGAAGGAGTGGTGTTCCCAGCCTCCTGTCTGCACAAGGCTGGAAGCATACAGCACAGAGCAATGAGTGGGCCCAGAGGAGACAGCTACAGAGATACTAACACAAGAAGCTTGCTAAAGTCTGCCCAGACAGATGGGGGACATAGGGTCCCCCTGCAGACACAAAACTCCCAATTCAACCAGCTGGAAGGCTGGACAAGGGACTGATAGAACCTTTCACTCCCTGACCGATCATTAGACCTTTGAGCTGGCTGGAAAGCAAGGCATCAGACCTAATGGGGAGGAAAACACATCATTACCGTTGTTTTCATTCATCTGACAAGACCTTGACCTATCTTGATGATAACTTCATTTTCCGGACCATAGAGAATATAATGAAGGAATATTTTTAAAACTCTAGATTTCTTTCTAACTAATGAGGAGGAATTAAAGCAGAAAAAAAAAAATAGCAAGAAGCTTAGACAAATACAGTTATGTTGTCTTAGAGTTCTCAAAACCTGGGAGTGTGAGGCTGGGCAGGACAGGGTCACAGTGATGGGACAGTGGTTAGGGGCACAGAGAAGGAATAAAACAGACCAACTCAAATCCAGACTACGGCACTTCCTGCGTGACACTGGGGAAGTCACATCTCAGAACCTCAGATCCCCCATTTTCTACTATGGGATAAAATCAGTATCTACCTCAAAAAGCTGTTTCAAGAACTAGTACAACCACCATAGAAAACAGTATGGAGATTCCTTAAAGAATGAAAGGTGGATCTACCATTTGACCCAGCAGTCCCACTACTGGGTATCCACCCAAAAGAAAAGATGTCATTATATGAAAAAGAACACACACACACACACACACACACACACACACACACACACACACACCACACACGTTTATAGCAGCACAATTCACAATTGCAAAGATATGAAATCAACTTAAGTGTCCATTGATCAATGAGTGTATAAAGGAAATGTGGTACGTATGCACCGTGGAATACTACTCAGTCATAAAAAAGGAACAAAATAATAATAGTCTTTCTCAGCAACTTGGATGAAACTGGAGCTCATTATTCTACAAGAAGTAATTCAGGAACAGAAAACCAAATATTGTGTATTGCCAAGTATAAGTGGGAGCTAAGTTATGAGGATGTAAAGGCATAGGAATGATACAATGGACTTTGGGGAGGTGGGGGAAGGCGGGAGTGAGTGAGGGATAAAGACCACATATTGGATACAGTGTACACTGTTTGACTGATGGGTACACCAAAATCTCAGAAATTACCGCTAAAGAACTTACCCATGTTACCAAAAACCACCTGTACCTCAAAAACTACTGAAATAAAACATCAAAATAAACCAATCCACAAAAGTTTTAAAAAGAACTCAATTTTCAAAAGTTGTTACAAGGATTAAATCCATTTAATAAGTTAGCACACTGCCTGGCATTTTTTAAAAACTCAATAAATGTTTGTAATTCATCATGAACTAATGTGTATCCTAAATTTTAACATACCAGGGTTCAAAACTCTTGCAGTAAAGAGAGGTAGGATTCCAGGGCATGAGAGTCTGACCAAGCAGATGACTCAGAAAAAGACAAGGATGCTCTGAAACACATCACAATATCATCTGTGCGACCAGAGAGCTCCCGGTGACAGGGGAAGAAAGCTGAGCCCAGAAAAACCAGTGTGACTCCCCCCAAAGATACGAGATTTGAAAAGAAGACACTGGGCGTCTAGCACACTCATGCACATATATGTACATACAAGTACACATATACACACACATGCACATATGCATAGATGTGTTAAGTGAATCAATTAATTGATGGTTTGAATAAAACATAGAAAGAAGAAGGAACACGTTCTTAAGGGAACTTTAGACCTAAGTGATAGGACTTGAAATGATCTTATCTTTAAGGAAAGCCAAAGGAAGAAAAAAATATACATTATTAAGAGCAGCTAAAAAGTCCTTTTTAAATTTTATTTAGGTATTTATTTACTTTTCAAGACAGGCTCTCACTCTGTTGTCGAGGCTGGAGTGCAGTGGCGCGATCTCGGCTCACTGCAACCTCCGCCTCGCGGGTTCAAGCAATTCTCCTGCCTCAGCCTCCCAAGTGGCTTGGATTATAGGCGTGTCCACCACACCTGGCTAATTTTTGTATTTTTTGTAGAGATGGGGTTTCACCATGTTGGCAAGGCTTGTCTCGAACTCCTAACCTCAGGTGATCAGCCCTCCTTGGCCCCCTAAAATGCTGGAATTACAGGTGTGAGCCACCGCGCCCAGCCTAAAAAGCACCTTTTAAAATTATTTTATTTACTTATTTATTTTTGTTTTACTCTAAGTTCTGGAATACATGTGCAGAACATGCAGGTTTGTTATACAGGTATACATGTGCCATGGTGGTTTGCTGCACCTATCAACCCATCATATAGGTTTTAAGCCTCACACACATAAGGTATTTGTCCTAATGCTCTCCCTTCCCTTGCCCCCTACCTCCGGACAGGCCCTGGTGTGTGATATTCCCCTCCCTGTGTCCATGTGTTCTCCTTGTTCAGCTCCCCACTTACAAGTGAGAACATGAGGTGTTTGGTTTTCTGTTCCTGTGTTAGTTTGCCTAGAATGATGGTAAAAAGCCATTTTTAAAAGTTCAATTCAGAGCAAAAAAACAGACTGAGAAAAGGACTATAGTTTGGGGCAAGAAGCAATGACCTCACCTTGGGGGAAGGAGAAGGGGAGAAGGGATTATTCTTTCTGTCTGCCCTGCAAGGAGAGGTCCTGGGGAAGGGAGACCTGTTGACCAACGGGAGCCTGATGCAGACGACAAAGAAAGTCAGGAAGACCATGCCTGCTCCACCAGAATCCCCATCTCCACAGTCCTGTGAATTCTGCAGCATGGAACCGAGAGAGCTTGGGAAAGCAGTGCTGAAACCTGCTGCGGTGATATCTGAGGAACTGCGGAGAAAGGGAAAGCCAATTGTCATGGACAATCGATCCTGAGACTGATTTCAGCATGGCTCTTACTTTTTCAAAGAAGTAGAGGCCAACCTACAAGGGGGAACAGCAATCCCCAGAGCCCAGCGTGGGTTCCCTAGGAACTGGCCCCGAAGGCTGGGGACCGAGGCCTGCATTAGATACCAGGTATCTGCATCTCAGCAGGCCATTTTGATTTCCATGGGGATAAAAAAAGAGAAATGAGAAACCGAAGTAAGGCTACGACTCAGTGGATCAGTGGCTGGTTAACCAGCCATATCCAAAGGGTACAGAATCCAGTACTGAGGTCACAAGGAAAGGAGGGACTCCTGTCCCCGGATGTGGCACGGCGCATGTCCCGAGGCTGCCTCGTGGACTGCTGTGTATCAGTGGTGGGGACAAAAACCTAGCAAGCATGAACAGAACAACTGCAGGTGGCCCGAGCTGGGAAGGCGGGGTATGCGTGAGGTCCCCTGAACGAAGGAATCCCTACCAGCACCCTGACCCACCAGGCCAAGGGGGAACATGGGCGATGCAATTAAACAAACAGTTGTTGACCTTTTCCACATCTGGTCTGCAGCAGAAACAGCAGCCAACTAGCAATTCCTGTCTCCTTCCATGACCTAGGGTGGTTGCTGGAAGCAGTTTCCCAACCGGAGATATTTTCAGGCTTATGTGATGTCGCTGGGGCCACGTGACCGAGTTTCAGCCAATGGAATCTGGACCAAGCGAAGATCTGCTACTTCTTAGAAGAGTCCCTTGCTTCTTTCTGGTGGCGCTCTTTTTCCTGACAGCTGGATCTCAATGCCCCGGATAACCTAGGAAACTGCACACTGAAAATGATGAAGTATCCACTGGCCTGGTCCCTAAATAAAGCTGATCCCAACACTGACTGAGCTCTGGGTGACAAAGAGGAAAGTTAACTGTGGTGTCTTGACGTTGAGATGTTAGATGTTATTTACAAGAGGGGTCAGTGTTACCTTAACTGATATGGGGTACACAACCCCAGAGTGACAATGCCACCTTAATAAGGATTGGGGTGAGGGCAGGGCTTGACCAGGCCCCTGAGAAAGGACTTGAGGGATTGGCCAGAGATGAGTAATTCAGTGGTGAGTAACTCTACTTTATTTATTTATTTATTATTTTACTTTACGTTCTGGGATACATGTGCAGAACATGCAAGTTTGTTACATAGGTATACATGTGCCATGGTGGTTTGCTGCACCTATCAACCTGTCATCTAGGTTTTAAGCCCCACATGCATTAGGTATTTGTCCTAATGCTCTCCCTCCCCTTGCCCCCCAAACCCCCAACAGGCTCCGGTGTGTGATGCCCCCCTCCCCGTGTCTATGTGTTCTCATTGTTCAACTCCCACTTATGAGTGAGAACAAGCGGTGTCTGGTTTTCTGCTCCTTTGTTAGTTTGCTGAGGATGATGGTAAAAAGCCCTTCTAAGAAGTTCAATTCAGAGCCAAAAAACAGACTGAGAAAGGAAGTTTGGTGCAGGAAGCAATGATATCACATTGGGGAAGGAGAACCGGTGAATCAGTGGTCCCCAAACAGGCAAAAATGGTCTCAGAAGTAAGACCCCAAAAGGGGAGGGAGCCCCTCCGAGCCCACACGGATGATGCGTCACTGGTCCAGTCAGCAGCTCCTGTCCACTAAGTGCATTGGTTCAGACGGGCACGGAATAAGTAAAGCAGACAGGGCTCAAGGCTCGAAGCGATACCACATTTTGTCCCTTGGCCTTGGGAGGGTCCGGTTTGACTTACAGGGCCCAAGGAAGCCTGGGACCATTCACTTTTCAGGGCAATTCTAAAAGAGAGAGAGAGCGCATTTACTAAGGGCCTGCTACGTACTCTGCTGTTGTTTAGAGGAAGATAATCATCATTTAATTCTCACAATAGTCATCTAAGGTAAGTACGATGATTCCCCAGTATAAACACGGGCATCAGTCTTGGCTGGGGATCCAGCAGTTTATGTGTGCAGAGCTGAGATGCAGACCATGCCTGACTGAGTCCAAAACCCATGGGCTTCACTAGGATTCCCCCTCATCTGAAAGACTTCATCTGAATGGGCCCCCTCAAGAAGCAGCGAGCAGTCCCTTGCCCCAGACTTGTACAAGTAGAAGCTGGCAAGTCCCTACAGCATTCCTCAAACCCACATAGGGCAGAGTTAGATCGTAAGACCCTCCCAACCTTGAAACCTCTGCCTAAGAGCCCATAGGAAGTTTCGATTAAATCAGCCAAAATGACTTCATAGCATATATTTCTTAATATCTGGTTCTCAGGGCCAAGCATAAAACTTTATTCTGGGGGAAAAAAAAAAAACCCACCAAGGATTATCCATGAAACAGTGCTCTTAAATGTGAGCCATCAGCAGCCTGACCCACACACGCTGATCTCTGTTCCCGGGCTCCTTCAAGGACGCCGAGGTCTGCAGAACGGTGGGGCTAAAGGGTTGGACAATGGAGGATCCCACCCCGTCCTCAATCATCAGAAGCTGCAAGGTGCTTTTGTAAAAAGAAAAATGGAAAAGGGACCATTTTTCTTCAATGCTGGTAAAAGCAGACAGGTTTCTATTTCTGTAGAGTAAGAAAACTCTCTTTCCTGACCTGGGTCTTGTATAACAACAGAGGCTCCCCTGAGATGAAGGAAAGAATCAGGTTTTCTTTTATTCTAGAAGGTGATAACTAGCAAGAAATCTCCACTTCATTTAAGTCCTTTTATTCTTCCGATACACTCAAGTGTTTGCCGTCATTGTGCCCAGCCACTGTCATCGTCAGCAAAGTGCAGTGAAGAAGATTTCTGTTTCCAGAGGGGGAAAGACCCGGCCCCTGTCAGCAAGAACCCCCGACTCAACACTCCAGACAAATTACTGCGTTGTCTGAGATGTAGAAGGAACCAACCACTGCTGGAAAACTCTGCTTTCTTCATGCCGCAAAGCAGAAGTTTCTGCTTAAAGGGAGATTCATTTGAAAGAAAGCTCAAGCATGTTTTTTCATGTCTTGGGAGGTTGCTGTTTCATAAAATGCATGCATGTCACATGACTGCAGAAATTCATTCAACACACTGGGTCCATCAGTACTTACTGCTATGTATGAATATCATAAACAAGGTATATCATTCTTGTATCATGAGCTACTCTAGGGCCTGGGCTACCTAAGTGGTCAAAATGGACACCATTCCTGCCCTCATACAGCTTGCATTCTAGTGGGGAGATGGAGAACACGCCAGTACAATGGAAGTAAAACAATACCAACTAGTTAAATACATAAGGGTGAGGTCATGGTTCCGACAGAGAGAATGGGGTCATGACCCAGATGAGCTTTGACATTGGATGGGTGGTCAGGAAAAAGTAAAGAAAAGTGGAACTTAACACAGAAAATATAGGTTGGTTACCGTGGCTCATGCCTGTAATCCCAGCAGTTTGGGAGGTCAATGCAGGAGGATCATTTGAGGCCAGGAATTTCAGTACAGCCTGGACAACATAGCAAGACCCCATCTCTATTTAAAAAAAAAAAAAAAAAAAAAACAGCAAGTGTGGGAAGTGCAAAGACTGAGACAGACCCACACTGGAGCATTTTGAAAAGTGACAGAAAGAGTGGGAGAGTAGTCCCTGGAGTGCGGGGAGAGTAGGCCCTGGAGTGCAGGAGGCAGACAGGCCCAATGAGGCCAGAGAAGTTGGCAATCACACAGGGACCCACTAGAGGCTGTAAGCATTCATTCCTCTGCTCTGGGAGGCAGACTTGAGCAGCCACTAAAAGGGGCCTGTTTGAGAAGAGAAGTCCAGCTGTCTGTTCCCCAGCAGCTCCCCTGCCTCCCAGCCTAAGAGGCAGTGAGCCACAGAGGTGGTCTATCTCTCTATTTCCTCTTAAAGTCAGGCCAATAGAGGAACCTTAGAAAGGTATTTTATTCATTGTTAAGCAATATTCCTTCACGAACAATCAATGTTGAACAGTTTGACATTTATTGCTGCCCATCAGAGGCCGATTCTCATCGAATTATATGCAGTGTGTGTCCACAACTCAGTGACATTTCCCCTCTTAGCAAATCCATGTGTGCCATTAACAGACAAATTAAATTACCTACAATTGTTTACCTACCTAAAAAAAAAAGACTCCTAAATGGAAGGCTAGCATCCCCTAAATTCCACTTTTCTCATTCTAAATGCCAGGATGTTAATGGCCAGAGTCCACAGATTAACACCACTGCTGGGCAAATGGCTTCATGTAGCTCAGAAACAGTGAATTCAGGGATCCCAGGTGGACTGGGGGGTGGATAAAGACTGGGGCTGCAGAGGGAAGAAGGTGGGAGAAGCCCCAGTCCCCAGTCCTAAACCCAGGGAGTCAAAGGATGAAGAATGTCAAGAACCATTCACTCTCTTACTAACAAGTGGAAAAACCAACAGCTGCATTTGTTCTTCAGAGGACGAGTCCTTGGTAGGCATGTATAATGACCCAGGGAGAGAGAGAAATGAGGTGACTCCATTCCTATCTTCACGGGGCTCAAAATCAGAAGAAAGCTACCAATGCGCTTCACTCTACAGTGACAAGTTCCTGGGCGAGCTTCGTAGGAGAAAGCAGGTGACCTTAAGTCCCTGGAGGAGCAGGCACCTCCCCCACACCTTTAGACGTGGGCAGGAACTGAACATGGGGAGACAGGGAAGAAAGGGGAACCCCTCACCAAGCATTCTGGGAGTGGCTGATCCTGAAGCACAGCAGAACCAGTGCCCAGGGCCATGTCTGGGGCCCATGTGGGATTTGGCTAGAGTCCAGGAAGTACGTGGAGAAGGGGCTGGGGAGCCCCGTGGGCTGTGGCTCTACCCCCATCTCTTCAGGCCTACCCAAGAGGCTGCTCTCCTGTCTGCTCTAAGATACAGACAGGATACCTACCATGGCAGTGACTATGGCAGCAACGGGAAGAGAGGGGGGGGAATAACATAAATTCCCACCAATTGGAGAATGGTAAAAAATATACAAAATACCAGGCCATATCTATTTTATGGCGCATTACACTTCTTATTGTGGTTTTTCATTTTTTTGCTAGAGATGGGGTCTTTCTATGTCATCCAGGCTTGTCCTTGAACTCCTGGTCTCAAAAGATCCTCCCCTCTAGGCTTTCCAAAGTGCTGGGATTATAGACGCGAGCCACCATGGCCATTGGTTATGTTACACTAACAGGAACAGGAGTAAGAGAAACCTGAGTCAAACCCTGTCTCTACTAAAACTACAAAAACTTAGCCGGGCGTGGTGGTGCATGCTTGTAATCCCAGCTACTCAGGAGGCTGAGGCAGGAGAAACGCTTGAACCGGGGAAACAGAGGTTGCAGTGAGCTGAGATCACACCACTGCACTCCAGCCTGGGTGACAGAGCAAGGCTCCATCTCAAAAAAACCCAAAAAACAAAAAAACATAAGGTTATCTTGAAGCCTTATGGTTGAAAGCAAAAAGCAAGTTGCAGAACTGCAGGCTGGTACTGTTTATGGTGAAGAAAAGAAAGGGGGTGGGGAAGGGAAGTGACAAGTAGGAGACAGGAAAGGGTGTGAATGCACAGCAGGAGGCTGAGACCACTGAGGGACAAGAGGGAAAACTAGGAAAGAGAGAGGTGACAGAGAACATATACGCTCTATCATCTCATATAATTTAATCACTGATTTGAGTTTTAAAACTCAGCCACTGTCCACTGTCTGAATATTTTGATAATGATGACTGATGATGAATTCAGAATAGTGATTAATAAAAAATGATCTGCTCCTGTACTCCCTCTGATTGTAAATATCAACCTTAATTAATAGTAATCAATGTTAGCAGTAAGAGAAAATCCAAACTGCCTTAATGTGCCACTTCAGGGGCCTTGTGGAATACCCTCCCTTAGCAACACGTCGGAGCTTTCACCCCATGACAGAGTGACGGGGGAGGGGCGGGGGAGTTCACACAGGACCTGGCCATGCCACTGTCTGGGACCCAGGAGCTCCAGAAATGTCTGCTGGCAGAGTAGGGGAGAAGGGTGGCTGTCTGAAGGATGGGAAAACATAAGGAACCAAGACCCAGATGACAATATGGAGCTCTACACAGTGCTGGCCCTAGTCTGTGTAGAATGCAGGGTTCCCAACACATTCCCAACCAGACAGCGTCACTGTCCCCTAAACACACCTGGCTCACTTAGGCGTTTCACCTTTGTCTCTGCCATGCCTTCTTTCCCATACGCCTCCCTCTTCCTCTGTCTTCTAAAAATTGACAGACATCACAAAAGTCTCACTTCCTCCATTCATGTTGGAACAAAACTCACTGAGCAGCTACTATGTGCCAGGCACATCATCTCATCCTAACAGGCTTACAAACTAGAAACTAGTGTTTGCCCATTTTACAGATGGCATATTTGAGGTTCAGAAAGTATCGTGCCGGAGGCCACACAAGCTGGTGCTTGGTGGCACTGAGAACCTGGGCCCTGGTCTGTTTGATTTCACAAACACTCCTCTTGGTGGAACAGAAAGGTAAGCTAGAACAGAAAGGTAAGCACCATCAAGGACGGATGGGTCAGAAGGACAGGGGGTTAATTTTCCAGGGAGAGACGCACATAGACAGGGATGGGCAGGACCTCTCCTCTGAGCAGGTGGCACTTGAGCTGTGACTCAATGGACATATAGTAGGTGGGTAATAACTTCAGGATACATTGTAGCACCTCCACGGATACAAGTGAACAAATGGCATGTGTGAGCATGGTTGCCAGCCTGTCCAAGTTCAATGACGCAAAACACACGCAACAAGTTATGTGGTACAGATTTGTTACTTACAGATAGGCAGCAAGGGGGACGGAAGCCTAGGATTTACAGCAAGTGGGTCCCCTAAGGGGCAAGAAAAGCTTCCTGGTGTGGATGTATTCTTGTCGGTGTGAGCCACTTGCACTGCAACTGAGGGTCCTGGAAAAGCAGCACCCAGGGTTGCATACCCTGGGGCCAGGTGACACGCTGAGCTAAAACACCAAAGGATATCTAATTTCTAGGGGGAGATGGGATCACAGTCCAGCGTGGTCTGGCCAGCTCCCCCATTATCTCAAGATGTTACATTCCTCAGAACATTCTACCCCTGTTATTATTATTTTGAAATGGAGTCTCACTCTGTCACCCAGGCTGGAGTGCAGTGGCATGATCTTGGCTCACTGCAACCTCCACCTCCCAGGTTCAAACAATTCTTCTGGCTTAGCCTCCCCAAGTAGCTGGGACTATAGGTGTGTGCCACCAGGCCCAGCTAATTCTTTTTGGTATTCTTAGTAGAGATCGCATTATACCATGTTGGCCAGGCTGGTCTCAAACTCCTGGCCAACTCAGGTGATCTGCCCACCTCGGACTCCCAAGGTGCTGGGATTATAGGTGTGAGCCACCGCACCTGGCCTCCACCCTTATTCTTAAGAATGACAAATGAAAAAGGAGGCAGAGTCAGATCGGTCCAAGGCCACCTTGGGGCACTTCCTTGCAGCACTGGACAATATGGGCCATTCCAGAAACTGCAGGTAGCCCCATATAGCTGACATGCCGTCCTTTGAAGCAAGAGTTAAGAGTCTGACAGGCCAAGAGCAGGAGAAAGATATATTCATGATGATTTCATATTAGTCAAGTAGAAAGTGAAAGGTGTGGGTTGCAATTGTCCATTTGATCATATCGGTAGAGAAAAGGATGAATTTTTCCAAGTCATCTGTGCCTCGAGGTGCGTTTATCCATCACTACACTGGGTGACTCAGTTTTCACACAAGAGACTCCTCCATCACGTGTAAATCAACCATTTATTAATTTTTGCAACAAGTATTCAACTTCATTACTCACTTTCGAGATCGCACATGTTTACATAATCTTTCTCTGGCTACTGGAGTCTCACGGCAATATCCCCAGGCAGCCGTCACAGGGAGATACCGGGCGTCGTTAGTGATGGCAATGTTACAAGCCTACAAAGCAATGTAATTACACAGATTCGACCTGCCGCCACTCTCTTCTGCAGGTACTCCTGGAATGCAATGTCAAAATTTGCATGCAAGATGCTGACCAATAATGTACATTTTAACTTACCAAGGCAAATAAAACTCCATGCCATATGGCTGATTAGAAATACTCTCTCCTCCTCTAAACAGCTGGGTAAGTAACAGCAAGGAGGAGCCGGTTGGCAGCTGTACACTCTTCTCTCTGCACTGGTGCTGCCGTAAGGAGTCTGTACTTCCACAGGTATGCACCTGAGACCAGGTAGTGAGATGGCCTTCTCTTCCAACGAGAGAGCTGCAGGGGTAGGGGGCTGTCGAGGTCAGGTGTCCCCCCCCTCCAATGAAGCTCCCTGGTTTGTACAACATAAAGGCTCATTTGGCATTTTGTAAATAAGCTATTCTAAGGAGTTCCAGAAAAAAAAAAAAAAAGTGCTGCTTTGAACACTGAGAAAAAGGAGAAATCCACACACAAAAATTTTTTTTAATGAAAGCAGCAATTTAAAAAAATTATAGTTACTGCTATTTGTTACTAACCACTGCTTCCTGTGTACATCTGACCATTCTCTCTCTATCCAGTCCTTGGGTCAAGTTTGTCATGTTCCCAGGCAGGTGCCTCAGCAGGACCTCTGCAGACACCTGTGATGCTCATGACATCCTCTGCTCATGAGTACAATTTACCCACCCCCGCTGTGGGTACTTCGGACCCTCCCCGGCCATCTGCCCCACTCCAACTGTCCAGGGCTCAAGGACAGCTGGAACAGGCCTTCGCTTTCCATGCACAAAGAGCTCTAGGGGCGTCTGGACGATCTAACAATTTCCCTGCAAACAGGACCAGCCTCAAGGGACTGTGACCTGTGCATGTCACCCGGGACCCCTGGCCTAAAAGCACCCTGAGTTTCGTTTAATGTTCTATTTCTTCTATTTCTGCCTTGAAATTCTTCATGACTGAACGGCGGGCCCCACATTTGCATTTTGCACTGAGCCCTATACATTATTATGCTTGTCCTTCCTGTTAACTTTCTTTAAAACAGCTGTGGCGAAACCCAACACACACTGCCTCAGCCAGGTGACCAAGGTCAACGTCATCAGTGATAAGCCCAGGTGAATATGACACGATGGTGTCTGACACCATGTGATGAGAATGGTCCTTTATCTCCCTGGCCTTCCTCACAGGCTCCAAGTTCCTCCCATAACTCCAGTCTAACCATGAGAAGAACATCTGATAAAGGGTCTAAGCTAGGCATGGAGGCGTACACCTGTAATCCCAGCACTTTGGGAGGACAAGATGGGAAGATTGCTTGAGCCCAGGAGTTTGAGATCAGCCTGGGCAACATAGCAAGACCCCATCTCTATAAAAAAAAAATACAGTCTATAAAATACCTGTCCAGGACTCCTCAAAGACTGTCCTGAGGTCATCTAAAACAAGGAAAGTCTAAGAAACTATCACAGGAGGTTGTCTAGAAGTGGAGGAGGTGGGGGGCTCTGGGGGCATATGGCTACTCCTTGTACTTTCCACTCAATTTCTCTGTAAATCTAAAACTTCTCTTAAAAAACAAAGTTTATTAATTAAAAAAGAAAACTAAATGTAATGTGGTATCGTGGATGAGGTCCTAGACCAAAGGACATTCGGTAAAAGCTAAGGAAATCTGAATAAAGTATAAGCTTTGGTTAATTATAACGTAACAATATTGCTTCACGTGTGGTGGCCAAAGTACCAGAGTGACATTAACAACAGGGGAAGCTGAGTGTGGAGTATAAGAAGATTTGGATGCTTCTTGCAACTTTTCTGCAAATCTAATACTATTCAAAAGTTAAAAATTTATTCTAAGCCTCCCTTCCCAAAAAAGGGTGTAGCTAAAGAAACTATAGTTCCAGCAGGCCAGACGTCATAGGGAAGGCAGCAGACAGAAAGCCTTCCGCTCCCCCCTGGAATGTCACTGCCCCCTACTCAAACCCCTCACTCAGGACTCACGTGGAAGAGGCTGATCGCAGCAGCTTGAAGCGGCCAAACGCTCTAGAATGAACTCTAACTCGTACACTTTGCTTTTTGGTTACATCTGTCCCCCTGGAGACCACTGGTGCTACTGAATTCTCTGGCTTCCTTGCCATCGGCTAAATACTGTGTTTCTAGCAGTGAATAGCACGTGGGGGAAGGCATGGGGGTGGGCTGGGGATGCTCTGGGTAAAGCTGACTTCGCTCTATCCCCTCTGCAACCTGCACTGAGATTCCAAGGCAGGCATCGTCCACCTCTGGTGTCCCTGGCTGGCTCTGAGGTGCCCTCTCCTATCACACCCATGATGGACATAAGCAGGTAGGCATTGGGAGCTGTAAGCCAGGCTGAGCATTCTCGGAGGAGCAGGGTGCCCAGGTGAAGAATGCCCAGGTGTGGAATGGGTACACCTGTGCATGGCTGCATTCCATTAAGAACTACCAAACACCCTTTGAGGGGTGTGCCTCTATCAGTCAAGGGTTGTTGGGTACCCCAGAATTAGAAGAGGGGTCCAGGTGTATTGGCTTATAATGCTCCCCCCTGTGAGGAGAAAAGATTTTTCCTGGAACGCAATGGGCAAGCAGAGGTCTGAGGAAGCCTGCAGCAGGCCGGGGACTCCTCTCATGTTCCTTTCCTTTATGTCTATGTTTGGAGACCTGGCTTGGCCAACAGCACCGTGTTGCAGGGGACATCCCACTATAGGGAGTGGGTCTACAGCAGCCCCCTGGGGCCCTGTGTCATGGGTATCTGGGTCTTCCAGGTGCCAAGAAAGGGAGAAGCCCCATGAGGCCTGGAAGGCCCCCCTTCATGGGGGTGAGTGTGAGAATCCTCATACCTCTGGACATTCTCAGGCAGGAGTGGGATGAGTACACTCCTGCCTGGAAGAGCCCCTCTGCACCTGCACCCCCAAAGCCAAAGCTCCTTGCACCTCTTCTTCTTCCCTGTTGATCTCAGCGTCCACACCCGTCTCTGGCTAGGTGTCGATGGGCACTGGTGCCCAGCCCCACCCAAGCTCTGCTCTACTCTGCACTTGTGACATTTGCTGCTTCTGTCCAGCACACCAGCTTCCTAAAGACCATCTCTCCATCCATCCCTGCTGACCCGTGCCTTCCCAGCTCTCCTGACCTCCATCAAGAACCCGCAGCCCTCGGGGACCCGTGCAGAGTCCACACTGCCAAGTGACATCTGAACAAGTCGGGCCTTGAGGTTTGTGCTCCCAGCTTTGTGCAGACACCTCATCCCAGGTCCCAGGTTATGAAATGGGAGAGTGGCAGGGGAGATGTGCTTGGCCAGCACCTGCCGTGTGCTTGGTGTGGGACACAGGACCCCATGCAGGCAGCAGCTATGACACTTTGCCAGCCCGCCAGTCCCACTGAAGCTTGGCATCCAAGCTGGGACCTTCTCCTTCCGCATTCTGTCCTCACAACCTGCCCCTCTGAGACATTGAAGTGAATCACAGCATCTTCCCAGCCCCAAGCCTTACCAACACGTCCTCCTCTTTGTCCTAGTCTCAGCATTAACCTAGTTGGGCCTGGGGGAGTCAGACAGAGATTCTATTTCTAAAAGGCACAGGGCAAGCTTGAAGGAGAGGTCCGAACTTCCAATAAAACACACTGGGCTGGGCGCAGTGGCTCACGCCTGTAATCCCAGCACTTTGGGAGGCTGAGGCGGGTATCACCTGGGGTCGGGAGTTCAAGACCAGCCTGACCAACATGGAGAAATCCCATCTCTGCTTAAAAAAAAAAAAAAAATTAGCTGGGCATGGTGGCGCATGCCTGTAATCCCAGCTACTCAGGAGGCTAAGGCAGGAGAATCGCTTGAACCTGGGCAGTGGAGGTTGCAGCAAGCTGAGATTGCGCCATTGCACTCCAGCCTGGGTAACAAGAGCAAAACTCCATATCAAAAAATCAAAACAAAACAAAACAAAAAACCCACAGGAGTTGTTTTCTGGAATTTCATTTTCCTACAGAAACCACGTAACATTTCTTGTCGTGGGCGGTGATACATTTTTCACGGGGCGCTAGAGCCCATTTGTGCTCACTTACTCCCAGAGTGAGCTCCAGGCACTGGGGGCCACACCCTCCCCTTCCCTCACCTCCTGCCCGGATGGCAGAGCACTGGGCTCGCACAGGCCAGTGTACGGCCAGGGCTGTGAGCACAGCTCGCTTTGCACGGTTAGGAGAGGGAGCTATGCCAGGGTGCCCCTGCTCCAGCTGCTGTGGAAAGGGCTGTGGCCCCCTCAGGGTACACAGTAGCTTCCCAGCAGCTTAAGGTCTGAGCAGAGGCCCATCCTGATGCCAAAACCCTCCCTCAGAAATGCTCAGTATCTTGGCCAAGGTCCAGACCCCAAAGCATAGCACATTATTATAGAAAGAGATCCCACTGGCCTCTGGAAAGCCAGTAGCATAGGATACAATGAATGAATGAATGACCTTCATGGACTCAAAGCTGTCACTCCTCTCTTGTGCAGGGGAAGGGAGGTAGAGACCCACCCTCCTTGTTGTCATTCATTTATTCAAGTGTGTACTGAAATAGCCAAAAGGACACACCATCGACAGATGAATTGGATAAAGAAAATTCGGGGATATGCATACAGTAGAATACTACGCAGCCTTAAAAACGAAGGAAATCTGTCACAGGCCGAACATGAATGAATCTTGAGGATGCCATGCTAAGTGAAATAAGCCAGACATCCAAGGACAATTACCATGTGATTCCACTTACATGTGGTACTTAGAGTACTCAAATTCATCGAAAGTACAAGGGTGGTTGCCAGAGGCTGAGGGGGAGGGAAATGGGGAGTTACAGGGAACAAGTAGAGAGTATTGGTTTTGCCAGATGAGAAGGGTTCTGTAGATGAGTGGTACTGATGGCAGCAAAACCATGTGGGCACAGCTCATACCACAAATTGTGCTCTTAAAAATGGTTAAAATGGTTAAGCTCTCTTCCTTCCTTCCTTCCTTTCTTCCTTCCTTCCTCCCTCCCTCCCTTTCTTCCTTCCTTTCTTCCTTCCTTCCCTCCTTCCTTCCTTCCTTCCTTCCCTCCCTCCTTCCTTCCCTCCCTCCTTCCTTCTTTTGCAACAGGGTCTCATTCTGTCACCCAGGCTGGAGTGCAATGGTGCGATCTCAACTCACTGCAGCCTCGATCTCATGGGCTCAAACAATCCTCCCACTTCAGCCTCCTGAGCATCTGAAATGCACCATCATACCCAGCTAATTTGTGTTTTGTTTTGTTTTTTTTTTTCTGTAGCGATAGGGGTCTCAGTATATTGCCCCAGCTGGTCTTGAATTACTGGGCTCAAGTGATCCTCCTGCTTCAGCCTCCCAGAGCGCTGGGATTAGTCATGAGCCACGGTGCCCCGCCTAAAATGGTAAATTCTATGTTTTGCGTATTTTTTTTTTTTTTTTAGACAGGTTCTCACTGTGTCACCCAGGCTGGAATGCAGTGGCATGATCGTGGCTCACTGCAGCCTCTACCTGTTGGGCTCAAACGATCCTCCCACCTCAGCCTCCTGCCTTCTGAGTAGCTGAGACCATAGGTGTGAACCATCATGCCCAGCTAATTTTTTTAAAAATAATTCTTTATAGAGATTATGTCTCACCATGTTGGCCAGGCTGGTCTTAAAATCCTGGACATAAGTGATCCTCCCGCCTTGGCCTCCTAAAGCACTAGGATTCCAGGCACGAGCCACCACACCCGGCCTGTTACATATATTTTACCACGCATTTTTAAAAAATGTTTATTGAGCCTGTATAATGTGCCAGGCACTGTTGTGGGCGCTGACGATGCGGCAAGGAACCAACCTTGGTCTCCTGGCACTCACGCCGGGGCAAGTCAACAAATAAGAAAGGAAATGAAAGAATGAGTGAAGAAGAAAACCAGAAAGAGTGAACAAGATGCCCTCCAAAGGCCTCAAAGATGAAAATCCTACAGAGAAACATCTTCAGGGGGTGACTGGGGAGGGGACAGTTCCTACTGAGGGCCCTGGAAAGGCCTCCAGGAGGAAGCGGCATTGAGGCGAGGGTGAGATGCAGCCAGGCCTAGGATGGTCGGTGGGGAGAGCAGGCCTAAGAGGCAACAGGCAAGGCTGAGGTCACTACAGGGCTGCCTTTAGGTACTGAGGCTAGAGAGAAGGTGGCAGGGCTTCAGCAGAGTGAGACAGGGAAAGTTGGGTGACGGGCCTTGTCCACTGCAGATTTAACTCCATACGTAATGAATGAGAAGTCACTGGGGGATTCTAAGCATGGAAGCCGTGTGGTTCCAATGACCACTCCAATGCCTGGGCCGATGTCACTACTCAGTCACCATCCCCGATGGCCCCAGTTCTCATCAGGCAGTCCCTGTTCTCCAGAGCACTGCATCCCTCGGGGTTTCCAGCACATTCCATCCAAATTCCCCCAAAAAGCCACAGCCATCAAAGCGGCCCTCTAGGCCTCCATGGAACCTTGCGCTTCCTGATAAGGAGCTTGGGCAGGAGGAGGAGCTCCACCCTGGTGGAGCCTGCTCTGCCCTCTCCCTCCTGGACACTCACGTTCTGTCCCTTCTCTGGCACTCACGCTCCCTCTCCCTTGAAGAGTCTCCTGGACCCATGCACCGTTCTTCCCGTGGGACCCTACCCCCTGGAAATGACAGTGTTTCCTCAACCACTAACCAAAAAAGGACCATGGACCCCAATACACCTGGCTGCACACATTTTCAAGCAGAAGCTGGTGAAGCTGCCATGTGGGGTCTCGGTGATTTCCAGGAAAATTTCCATCCAATTCATGGCTCCCCTAAACCACTACTTTCTGTCCCTTGAAATGTGTTCTTTCTGACCTTATGAAATGGCTGGGAGAAGATGTGTTGGAATTTCAGGAAAGGGAGATTCCTTTGTTACGGGCACACAGAGGGCATGAAAAGCCAATTGATCTCGACCCCTCGAGGGCCCAGTGGCATCTGGTCCCCAGGCTGTGGTCAACACCCCCAGCTGGCTGCAGAATGTGTGGGTGCCGTTCTGAAATCCCTGCCTTGGAGTGAGCTGGGTCAGGCTCACTTCCACTCCCATTGCCCCAGGCCTGCACCCCCAATCCTCCATCGTGCCCCTAGAACTTGGCCAGCTAAACCCAAAAGTGGTGATGAGATCACTTCGCAAGTGTTGACCACAGGGCTTAGGCCTTAAACACTCTGTAGACCGAAGATGCGGTGTCCACAGTTGAAGGCTCTACCCCACACCCTGGCTTCCAACAGGCACAAGTGGGTGAGGCAGCCATTTTGTTGGTGAACTTCAGCAGGAGGGAGGCAAGAGAGCAAACAGCTACTTCTAGAGCCGCCTCTTAGCCTCATGAAGGAGAAGAGTCATCCAGGGAAAAGTTGGGGATGGAGCCAAGATCACTACTGTCCCAGAGAGGGGGTCCCCAGGATGCTGACAGCCAACAAACTGAACGTGTCACCATGGGGTTTGGTCCTGGAGCCACATTGCCATGCCTGCACCCCATCTCAGCCCCCACACTCCCTCATGCACCTGGTGACCTGCCCAGCTCATAATAACCCACACCAAAGGTCTATGGTGGCAGGCCCTGTGCTGTGTATTTAGGTTCTTACAGGAAGAGCGGTCGGAAGGACTGAATCCCAGCTGGCTCCTGGGCAAAGTGCCTTTTCTGCTGGGGAGAAAGCATTTCATTTCATTCTGTATAAGTTGACCATGTTCCCTGACATCTGCTGTGCTCCATGCCCTGTGCAGGGGACCGCGATGGAAATGCGGCTGAAGACAACATAACCCCTGCCCCATGGAGCTCACGGACCTCCTCCAGGCACAAGGCTGGCTGAGTTCC
The DNA here is from genome assembly GCA_036589455.1 of Ateles fusciceps. Lineage (NCBI taxonomy): Eukaryota > Metazoa > Chordata > Mammalia > Primates > Atelidae > Ateles > Ateles fusciceps. The sequence goes on from JAZHEH010001828.1 coordinate 4,607,957, forward strand.
AGAACAGAGGATCCCTGAATGGAGACCCCAGAGCCTCAAGCCCCAGCTTCTTCCAGGAGGTGCTTGAGGCTGCAGAGGCCACAGCTGTAGACTGGAAGGCAGGGCTTTCTGCATTTCCCAACTTGCATCCCAAAAGCCAGATCTTCCGCCTGAGGCTGAGCCAGCATTAGGGACGGAAGACCCCACTAGTGGTGCAGGAAGGTTCTGGGAAAACGGGCAAGGACAGCCTCAGGACCCAGATACCCCTCCTCTAAAGAAAGCTGAAGGTCACAGTCCTTGGGGGAGGTCAAATCCACCCTATGTAATAATAAGCCATCATGCTATACAACACACATGCACTCCAATCCATGCCAACACAGGCAAATGCATATGGATACACACATCCCAACACACATCCTTATCCACACAACACACACCCCATCCCATGCCAACACAGCCTCACAACTGCATAGCCGAATGCCACATCCTCACACTTCCCAATACCCACAGACACATACTGACATTCACAGCCCAAGCCACTGTCACCCGCGCACACACCAATACACATACTCAACACACGCATGTCTTCTCTCATGTCCAAGACATCCATGGTCCAAGACACACAGGCCAACACATACTTAAACACACACACACAGGCACAGAGGGACACATGTACCTGCAGCAACCTGCACCTGAAAGATTAAGGTCACCTGCCTATATACATACAGCATCACCACCCCAAGACAGTACAAGCACACTCACCAATATATCCATATCCCCCATATGCACAACATGCGTTCAACACACACACACACACACACACACACAATCACAAGGAAGGAACCTGTTGGCCTCCTCCCATCCATCACAGCAGACTCAGCCCCTCCACTGAGTCCTGGGCCCTTCACCCAAGCACATCTTAAGTGGGGGCCAGGGCCTCGTGCCAGCCCCAAGCCTCCTGCCGCGTGTGGCCAATGCGAAGTGGCTGCTTGCTCCAGCCCTCTGTGCCCATCACAACAAAGCCCTCAGCCGCCCCTCCTCTGGAGGCCCTCCCAGACAATCATCCTGCCGTCCTAATTTACACCTCCATGGACTGCCCTGACCAGGCAGGAGGATTACAGATCTCCTTCTCTTTCTTCTTGGGGGAGTCTCTCCTCTTCTGGAGAAGGGGTGGGAGCGAAGTACTAACTTCTGGATGGGGTTTGTAAGCTCATGTATGAGGCGCAGGTGGTGCCAGCAATGTCCTTCTACCTGCAGCCCCTTCTCCTGCCAGCCACACACCCAGGCCACCTCCCCACATGGGGCTGTGGGCTAAAACATGTGAAGGACACTCACAGATCATCATAGTGTCAGAGGGACTGGGGAACTGAGACTTGGGCAAGTTCACGCAGGCGGAGAGCTGGGCAACCTGAGTCAGGCCGTGCTAGCCTGTCCGCCAGGCCATGCTCCCGTGGCCTCGGAGAGGCTGCTCCCCTTTCCTCCTCCCTGTCTTGGACACTAGGGGAACATGTGTCACCTGTTGTGTGTGTGACCTTCAGCAGGGGCTTGGGGATATTCACAATCACAGCTCTTGGAGGTGGGGGGTCACCTCAAGCCTAAGTGTGGGGCTCAGGGGAGGTCCCATCAGACATCAGCCATGGGAGTAAGTGCTGGGTCATCCTCCTTCCCTGCTCCTTTCTCTGAAGGGAAGTGGGGACGACCCCCACTGAGAGACAAAGAGAGGAAGGGGTGACCTCTGACCTCCCTGCAGCCTGCCCTGCCAGAGCTGGGTTTTCTGGTGAGCTACAGTTCTACCTTCTGCTGCATTTACACAACTCCCAGCATGGCCCAAAGGTGGAGTTAAAAGGCGAGAGGTCACACAGAGGTGGGTTCAAATGCCAGCTCTACCACTTCTAGCTTTACAACTCAATCCAACCTCTGTATGCCTCAGTTTACACATCTGCTGATATACTCTCCTTTCCAGACCTCCAGGAATCTCTGGGAGGGGCAGATTCCCAGTGATGTCTTCTGTGGAACACTCCTGGACAATGGGGAAATGGGGAGCCCGTGCCAGGAGCCCAGGCTCACCCTATACCCAACCCCTCTGACACTCCCACGCAGCCTGACCCTGCAGTCTTCTACCGAGTCCCTTCAGAGCGAGGACAAATGCAGGTTTGGGGCACAGGCATCTTGTTCTACCTGGGGGAGGAGGCAGTGAAGGAGAAGGAGGTGCTAGGAAGATGACCAGGCTGCTCCCCTGTGCTTGAGAGGGCATCGAAGGCCCAGCACTCTGAGTCACCATCCCTGAGCTAACCACTGTTCCTCTGTGGCTTTCCAACTCTCTTTTATGTGGGGGGCCGTTCCCAAAGACAGACTAGCTTCTCCTCAGAGAGCAGGGAAGCCCACCTTCCCTTTCTCTTGGGCGCCACCCCTTTCTTCATCAACATAATGAGGACGCAGCCCTGCACACACAGTGGCCACATGGAAGGACACATCTTTTGGCTTTGCTGGTGTCCTTTGTCACTTCCTGGCTGAGAGGAGACTCAGTATTACCGAAACAAAGAAGAGAACAGGCAGGAATGGACCCATGGAGAAAGTGACCAAACAACTCGCTGTCCCAAATAACACAGTCATAGCTCTGTGATGGGGGCAGGGGGAGGGGACAGAACCTCGTCACCAGGTTCAGACTCCAAACCACCTTGCTCAGGGAGGCTGGGACGCCTCTTCAGGTGTCCTGAACAGGAGGGCCAGTGCCTCTGCTACAGGAAGAGCCTCAGAGCTGTGACATTTTGGACAGTATTTAGTTACCCAAGCTACATTCCTCGTCCTCCATCTGAATCTCTGTGAGAAAGCTTCTCTCTGTCACATTCAGCCACGGGATGGATGAGATGGCATTCTCTCTTTCCCACTCCTCCAAGGACTAACCTGCTTGCCATGAACCAAGTGCAACACCCCATTCCCCTGGCAGCAGTGGCTGGTTCAGGAATGGGCATAATAATACAAAAAGACCTCGTAGGATAAAGAAGATCACTGCTACGCCTCCAGAAAAAAGTGCTCCTCTGTTTGGTGGCATGGGGATGTGCGGTGTGAGCAATGGCAGCTCTTTTGCTGCTATGAGGGATGTCCATAGGGATGCCATTTGAGCTGCTAAATCCACCTCACTTAGAGTCCAGACCTTCCAGTTCCATAAATCCCTGCTCCTCTGTGGTTTTAGTTGTAGTTAAAGTCAGTTTGAATTGAGACTTACTGTGGCAACAAAATGGGTGGGACACATTGGGCAGGAACTAAACCATCTTGAATTTACTCCACACAGAGAAGAAAAACTGCCTGCCTGGGACAGCATCAGTGACTGCTTGACAAGGGCACCCTAATCATCCTCCAGCGAAGAGAGCATGATGCAAACAACTGGTCCCACCATTGCACCCAGGACATAGACAAATGTCTACCAGATTCAATGACACAAACCAGTGAGGCCAACCCCAGGGAGAGGAGTCAGCCACAGTGGCTGAAGGAGACTTGTCCGCTTCCTCCAGGAAATCACCAGGATTGGCCAGATTCTACAGAGGGAAGGAGTTACTCCTCCTTGGCAAAAAAGTTACTGAGCTAATTGAAGTGTTCCTTGCCCTTTCAGGTCCTTTGAGAACAAATGTGAGCACCAAGGGGCTCGCACAGGCCCCAGGGTAAACTCTCCCATGTGTCTGCCTGACTCTGTGAATTACCTGCCTAGCACCGAGAGGCTGTGGGCTTCTGGATGTTGAGATGCATCTCTACTTATCTTTTTTTTTATTGTTTTTTTTTTTGAGATGGAGTCTTGCTCTGTTGCCCAGGCTGGAGTACAGTGGCTTAATTTCAGCTCGCCACAACCTGCGCCTCCTGGATTCAAGCAATTCTCCTGCTTCAGCCTTTCTAGTGGCTGGGATTATAGGCACCTGCCATCATGTCCAGCTAATTTTTGTATTTTTAGTAGACTTGGGGTTTTGCCATGTTGGCCAGGCTGGTCTTGAACTCCTGACCTCAAATGATCCACCCACCTCAGCCTCCCAAGTAGCTGGGACTACAGGTGGGCACCACCATGGACAGCTAATTTTTGTATTTTTAGTAGAGACAGAGTTTTACCATGTTGGCCAGGCTGTTCTCGAACTCCTGACCTCATGATCTGCCTGCCTTGGCCATCCCACTCTTATTTATGGAAGAATTGAATGTTCACTACAGAAACCACGTGGCCCCCAAAGCTGAAAATACTCATTGGCTGGCACTTTACAGGAAAACTTTGCTGATCCTTGTGTGAAATATTCAATGACAAGAAAAAGATATATATTTCAGTAAGAAATTACACAGAGATATGTACTTTTTTTACTAAATACATTTTTAGTTGCATAAAAAGGACTGGAAAGGTATGAATTAAAAATGTTCACCTAGAGCTTGGAAGAACAGTAGGGTAACTATAGTTAACAATAACCTATTGTACATTTCCAAATAGCTAAAAGAGAATAATTCAAATGTTTCTAGCATAAAGAAAAGATAATATTTTTTGAGTCAAGGTCTTGCTCTGTCGTCCAGGCTGGAGTGCAGTGGCACAATCTCAGCTCACTGCAACCTCCACCTCTTGGGCCCAAGAGATCCTCTCACCTTACCCTCCCAAGTAGCTGGGATTACAGGCGTGTGCCACCATCCTGACCAATTTTTGTATTTTTTGTAGAGACGGGGTTTCAATATATTGTCCAGGCTGGTCTCAAACTGCTGGGCTCAAGTGATCTGCCCACCTCAGCCTCCCAAAGTGTTGCAATACAGGCATGAGCCACTGTGTCCAGCCAAAAGAAATATTTAAAGTGATAAAGGTCCCAATCACCCTGATTTGATCTTTACGCATTATATAAATGTATCCAATTAGCATGTGTACTCCAAAATCTATACTTATACTATGCATCGATAACAAAATATTTACTAGTTTAATGAAAAAAAGTGTTCATAGTGATGATTCCTACATGGTGGTAGGCATATATATTTTATTTTTTAAATTTTTTGTTTATCTGTATCTCTTAAATGTCCATGATGAACGAGAATCACTTTATAGTAAGAAAAAAAGAATAATAAAGTCATTAAACAACACGAATCATAAAGTCAGTGAACAGGACTCGTGGAGACCAAGTGGAAAGGTTAGGGTCTGGTTTGTTTGTTTGTTTTTGAGATGGAATTTCATTATCGTCACCCAGGTTGGAGTGCAGTGGCACAATCTCGGCTCACTGCCACCTCTGCCTCCCAGGTTCAAGTGATTCTCCTGCCTCAGCCTCCTGAGTAGCTGAGATCACAGGCACCCGCCACCACGCCCACCCAACTCTTGTATTTTTACAAAAGAGACGAGGTTTCGCCACGTTGGCCAGGCTGGTCTCGAACTCCTGACCTCAAGTGATCCACCCGCCTCAGTCTCCCAAAGTGCTGGGATCACAGGTGAGACCCCCATGCCCAGTCCCAAGTGGAAAGGTTTTGAAGGTCAGTAGTAAGGATATTTCCAAGGGATCACAGCCCCAGCAGGGGACGGACATGGACACTGCCACACAGCAGCTTTGCTGACGGATCACTCCAATTTTTCAGGGCAAATTACTAAATTTAAAAAAAATGAAATGAAATGAAAATAAAAACATACAGTTTAGCAACAAATTAAATATACATATGGGTGTGTATATATAATAGATATGTATATATATTGCAATAAAGAGAAGCATGTATCTGTCTTATTCTTCAAGAAAACCACCACTGCACACACTTCATGTTGAACTCAGCATTAACACGTTGGAAATGTTCCAAAATGCCTCTCAAGATGATTAAGGACAACTGAGAGTGTCCAAAAACCACGGTGACAACCACCGCGCCACCGCGCTGAGAGTTTCTGGACATTACTTTAATGAAAAGAAGAGAGCACCACGGCACAAACCCGTTTCATCACGCGTCAAATGGTTTCGGAACTGAGGTCAAACAAAAGAAAAGAAACTAGCGTTGGCCAAAAGTCTAGTCCCACAAGCTGCCTCTGTAAGGGAAAGAACTGATTTCTCTGTGGAATGTCCTGGGCCCCATGGCACGGAGTAAAATGGAAAGGTTCCCCAAAGGTAGACACTGCCTTGCAAGAAAAGCTGAAAAATGACCCCGTCCTTTGGAAGCAGGTGAGGAGGTGTTAAAGCCAAGCCCGTTCTCATGCCCACACTGGAGGCAGCCTCCTGGCTGGGCACCGTTAAGGGGAGGGCCGGCCTCCCATGTGGCGTGGTGGGTAGCCAAGGAGTCAGCTTGTGCTGTGCCTCTCACTTTTCCCAGACACATGCCACATGTCACACAAAACCTCCAAGGCTCACAGCAACAAAGAGATGGGTCCCACAAGAAGCTACGCCCTGGACAACTTTCTCTTGGGGGTGGTGGGAGCAGGAGGCAAATGAATTCTGCCTGGATCACCACCCTTGCTTTCATCACAGCCCCCGTTTTGCCCAGGCCCACCCATCAGGTAGCTGAAGATGGTGTTTGTTCAGACATGCATTGTTTGGGGACTCTGCAGTGTTTTTTAAAGATGCGGCTCCGGGAGAGGATGGTGGCAAATCTCTGTGCTTAGTTTGGCCCTGTTTGTTGCAAGCTGAGCCGCTGATCCTGTCTTGCCGGCACATTTTAGAGGCACAGCACTCATTTCGTATACTCTGCTGATCAGCGCTGCTATGACAGGGTAGGAGCAGTCACTAACCAATCCCAGCTGGCGCCACCCCGTCACACTCACAACATGCAAGGATTTAGGTAAAGACAGTACGCAAAATGCAAGACAAAACAAATCGATGGAAACACAGCCCTAGTAAACCTAAACCAGACCTGGTTCAAGTATAAACTCGAGGGGGCCCCACAGAGAGCAAAGAGCCCACATGCACCCCGAGGTAGACCTGTCTTAGCTACGCAGCTCCCAGGGGATCCCAGCCTGGCTCAGGTGCCTCGATGAGTAGGTTCTGCCCAAGAAACAAGTCCCACAGCTCTGCCCAAGTCCTGTTCCCCTACGTTCCTTTTGGGGATGGTGGGGGCTTTCTGAGAAGGGCTTTCCAGATGGCGCCTGGCTGAGGCAGTGCCAGACTCCACAGCTTAAGTAAATGTTGCCATCGCCCCGTCCTGCCAGGAAAAGGCAAGGGGGACCCACGGCTGCTCTCAGCTGCAGCGATGCTTGCTTCCTGGGGAGATCAAAGTCCCCCACCACCTGCCCGCCCCACCCCGTGCCATGCACCCCTCTTGGAGAGCCCCTTTCCTCTGCATTTGCAAGCCTCGCTCGGCCCCCGCCTCCTTCCTCCACGCGCCAGCCCCATCAACAAGGGTGGAGAGATGTGCCCGTCAGACGCCCACAGAGGAGAGGAAGGTAAAGGAGGTGAGATGCCCAGAAAGGCAGCAAACAGGCCCAAGGGTCGCAGATGGCAAAGGTTCCAGCCCAGTCATCATGGATTTGGGAAGTGTGCACAAATCCAATCTCCTGATCTCTGCAGGTGTTTCTCCAGCCCTGCCATCAATGCTCTAAACAGCGCTACGGGTAAAGGAGTTAACTACTCACTTCCCTGACTTCCCCCGGCTCAAAGGCTTCCAAATGCTCCCCCGCACAGTTCTTTCCCAAGAAATTCGCTCTGTCTCCATCTCTCGATCTCTAAGTATCTCCACAGTCTCTCTCTAGAACGCAGTGGAATCTCGAGGCCAGTATAACAGGGGCCTTGTCGAAGCCGGCCCTGTCCCCACGCCTTTGTGACATCCGGGCTACCTGCAAGAAACTTCTCTGGGAGAAGGGGCAGACCTGGGAAATAAACTCAGGTGTAGAGCAAGAAAGTCTTTCTTACCTTACCCTTTCTGGGAATGCACTTCCTATGAGCAGGACACAGAGCTTCAAACCAGAGAAAAGGATTGGAAGGAGAAGCAACCTGGCAGCAAAAGGATTTGGGCAGTCAGAAGGACCCCAATCTGCCCTCCATGCACAGGCTGCCCCAGCTCTGTGGAAGTGGCCCCTGGCAGGGCTCACATAACACGGTGGGCGTCATTTCCCAGCTACTTGAGTGCATGGTAAGCATGCGAGTGAGAGTCCGCCTCTGGAAATTCATGATACCTGCTTTTAGCCAGATCATCCGTCAGGAGACACGTTGTGGCTGTTTGCAAAGCTAACTGCTAATTCCCGCCCCAACACACCCAAGGTGGTGGTCAAGACCTGAGCCTGGAACCTCCCGTTCAAGTTAACGGAAATCACGCAGCTAATGATTCAAGCTCTGTTTAGAAAATTGACTGCTTAATTCCTTGCCTCATTGTAACCTGTCCTTAGCTAATCTGTGTTTTCCTTATTACCATTAAATTTAGGTTTAAATGAACGTTTCCATCCATTGAGCTAACATCCAGAGGGAAGAAAGCATCATGGAGCCCCTCAGAAGCTCAGTGGGCAGGAGTGCCGGAAACAGATAGGCAGCCCGGGCAATGCCGCATCCATCCTGCAGATGGGCAAAGTGAGGCCACCAGATAAACACATCTGAGTGACCCCTCAGCCTGGAATCTAATCCTTCGCACACAAAACCACGTCCTGCCTGGGTATATGCTGGAGCAGAGAGGGGGCTCTGCCTCTAGGGATTTATGTCACATACCTCTGATGTTATACTCCCAGTTCAAAGAGTTTTAGAGCCGGCGCAAGTACCCTCTTTCTGGAATGCCAAGAGACAGTGGAGTGGTTTCAAGCAGCTCCCCGGAGAAGTGGGATTTGTGGCTGCATGTAAAGGGGTCAGAAAGATGGTAAAAGCCCCAGAGTGTTACTGATTGTTCCCAAATCAACGCTTCTAAACATAAGATGATACAAGTTCACCGAATGAATGAGAAGTTTATAAAAAGGAACTGCTGGTAGGCATCCGGCTCCCAGGGAAGGAGGAGGATGATGTGACAGCCATAAACAAACCAGCATCTGAGAGCAACTGCGATCCCGGCATGAACAGGGTGTCCTGAGTGGGCAGACCACCCTGGGGCCCCAGTTGAAAGGTGGCCACCAGGGGAGGACACGGGGGCCTCTGACCCTGTGCCCCATCTGACATTCCCCAGGAGCCACCTGACCAGCCGGCCTATTCGTCTAGGCAGGCGGCCACCTCAGCTCTCGGCTCTCAGCTCAGAGGATAGGCCTTGGCCAGCGTCCGCCTGGGCACAGCTTCGAGCCGAGCCTCTGTAAATCTCCACAAACACGGCGGCCGCCTGCACACGCTTCCCCGGCAGGGACGGAAGGGCTGCATATGGCGCTCGGCTTTCACAGCTGAGCTTTAAAAAAAGTGCAGTTTTTCATCTCACTGAACCAGCTCCCAAATTAGGAGGTGGGGAAGGGGAGGGTGAGTTAGGGTGGGGTGGGGCAGAAAAATAAGGAAGCAGGGGGCAGAGGGTGGGGTAGAGGGAACCTTTAAGGCTAAATGTGATTTTAAAAGAAATCTCAGACTATGCTCTGTTCATAAGCTCCTTCTGGAAAATTAAATAATGCTGCCTATTTGTCATCCCCCAAGTTGACTAATTTCAAGTTCCTAATATCATTTTTAAAATGTCCTTTTTTTTTGTAACAGCGAAGGCGTCTATCTAAGAAGGAAGGCATCACTCACATGCTTGAGCCTGGGCTGAAAAATGTTTAAGTATTATTTATAAATGGGATTATTGTTTTCCAAAGTTCTGCTCAGCAAAGAGATTAGTCGCCACCATGCCCAGGGGGATCTCCCCGAGTCTTTTTTATTCCCTGCCTCAAGGTGGAAGGTGGTTGGATTGGAACAGGAGGAAGAAGTCTGCTCCGGCAGTTTTCCTGGGATTGCCTGGAAACTTTTACTTTCTGTTTCCTCTGCTGATAATGACTGTCTTCGGCTCTACAGCCAGCTCCCCCTCTCCCCCCCCCCCTCCAGCCCCCTGTTGCTGCAGCCTCCCCGAGCTCCGGTATAAAGTTTGGCTTTTGCAGCAGGAAGCAGCTGGGCCAAGCAACCAGCGAATGATAATGACCTCAGAAATCTGCTGTTCGCTCGGCAACAATAGGGTGCTCAGTCTACTGGAAAATTGTGTTCATCAGCTAACTCTGCTCAGTTACTAATTGACATTGCCAAATATTTTAAGAACAATTGGAATGCACAAGCAAAAAAAAAAAAAAATGAAGATCTTAATCCTCAAACTCAAAAATTTTTTTCTCTTTCTTCTTTTGGGTGCCTGGATTTGTTTGTGTGTGGAGCAGGCACTGGTTATCGTGAATGGGGGCAGGGAGGGGGCACCACATGAGAAAAAGAGGTGGGAAAGAAAGAACATCTATCATACCACTATACACCCCATGTAAATGCCAGAGCGCCCCCGATAAAGGCCTTTGATGCTGTGGTCAATGGGATGGAGACCCAGCATTTCAGGAATGCAGCTCTAATAACAAAAGAAGACCTCGCCAGGCTTTTAGCCCAGCTGACCAAATAATCCTTGTCCATCTCAAAATATTATACCAGAAGTAGTAGGGGTTAACGATATTTTCATCTTCACATCTCTCCCTGGCTTTCCATTGATCCTGTAACTTAGCCGACTTTATTTAATGAAGAGAGGGTCAATGCATTCAATTACCCCCTTCTCACCATCAACACTTCAATTATCCCCACTCCAAAATTATGGGGAATTCGGAAGGTAACTGCCCTGTTGGATATAATGAACAGTATCGTTTCTTAGTACATTAAGTTTTAATTATTCTGAGCGTGATTTCCAAAGCAAAATCTGAAGAAACAGAACTTTGGTCGTTTTCTGACTCAGAGCAAAGCTAGGATTCGAGCTCAGCCTTAGAGGAGGTTTTAGAGAAAGACGCAAAGATTAATGCCATGAGAGTGTCTGCACGCAAGCCAGAAATGAGGAGGCATCGAAAGAACCACCCCACTTTCTAAATGTCATAAAAGAGTAAAATTTATAAGCTGCTGCTTTCCAAATAGTTTCTCTTTGCATTGTACACGGAGGCAGGAATGACATTGACCACCATGTGAAATTACTGGTAAGTCTAATAAACAACAACATAACAAAAATAAAACAAAGGGGGGAAGATGGGGGAAGTGATCTGTGGGACACTAGTTTTGTCCATTTTCTGTTAGAAAATATGACCTCTCAATTTGTCAAAGGTCCTGGTTTTCGCAGTTGATCTTAAGCTTGGTTCTCAGCAGTTTGGTGAGCCAAAGAACAAACACATTTTCTGGTTCACTGGAATCATTTTCACATGTTCACTGATTCAAACATTCTTTTGCTCACATAACAAACAGCTGCATCCCACATTAGCCTAGGCAGTGGCAGTCGCCCATCTCGGCAATAACTGTTTGATTGCAAACTTGACCCCCTCTTCGTCTCGGTCTGAGCAAGACATTTTTAAACAGCCACTCCGTTCCCAATCCTTCTTTGCAAAGAATTACATCAGATAACAAAGGACGTCTCTGCCACTCATTGTAAGCCTTCTTCTAGAGATCTGTTCTAAGAGGCTCTGTAAAAAGGTTTTTTATGATGAATTCAGAACTACTATCATGTTAAGAGCAGCGATTTATAAAGAAGAATTCATTGGTTAAGATCTGAAAAAATAGTTTCTCAGGCCCTACTGACCCAGTTTTCAACAAAAAAAAGAATCAAGTGATGCAAATTAAGTTTTGCGACATTGTTATGCGGTCTGAGAAATTTGTAAAACCGTGTTTTGCAGTTATTTCTTAATAGAAGCCTTAATAAGTACTTCTTTCTTTACTTAAGAGCTTAAAGATTTTTTTTTCTCTCTCCTTCACCTTGCAGGTTTCTCTTTAACAGGTAATAATAAAATACCCATTGTATCCAGATTTTTATTTAAATGCTTATCTTAATCCCACTTTTATACAAGTCAAACTTGTTGGAAATAAGAGGAAGGACTAACCAGATTTGGTTAAGAGTCCTAAATCCCAGAGAAACCTGAACGTTCCAGACGCACAGCTGATGTGGTGGCATACTGGTGTGCCCTCAATTCTCCTACTTAGTCAGAAAATTATGAAAGGGTCTCATTTGAATATGAAGAAAACAAAGAAGTCAACCAGAAATGAAAGAATCAGTATTCACAATTGCAAAATACTTCAATGAGGGGGAAATAAAAGTGAGAAGATAACCACAACTCAAGTATAATTCTCTTTCGAGTCATGAGCATGGTTGATTCTTTTTAAGCAAAATGGGTTTTTCCAACCGAGCACTGAGAGATAGGCAAGCAACAGAGATAGGAATAGCACGAGGCTATCACTTGGCCAGAAGGTGAGAAAAACACGGTAAACACGTCATGAATGAAGCTGAACATTTGGTGTTGGAATATTCTGCCGAGACCCTTACATTTCAGCAGGTCTGACAGAGGGACGGAAATCTGCCATTAACTCCACATCACTCTAAAAACTTAGGGGAACCAGTTTGCTCCCTGCATCCGTGTCGTGTAAAGGTCCCAATCCAAAATCAGAGGCAACACACATCAGAAGAGGAGACGCCACCCTAGGAGGCCAGAAAGAGTTCCTCCTGGCATTGGGACACCTGGCACTTGGCTGCCTCCCGTGTAGGGATCTATCTTTACATGGTTCCCACTGCCAGGCAGGGCAACATGAAAACCCTTCCCTCGAATCAGTATGTTCTGCGTGGCAGTCGCTCCAGGTATTGTGACCTCACGCCTCCATGGCGCTCATGCTGCTGGTTAGACACTTCCTAAGTGTCTCATCAGTAATAAATCCCAAACAAGTCCAGGACTCCAGGAGTAGACAGTATGTTTCATGGGTATTTAAGCAGCGGCATTAAGTGCTATCGGAATCTCTGGAATGCGCAGACCAGATTTATGTGTCTTAACAATTCTTTACTGGTTTGTAATAAGCCGGCAGAGTCCCACTTTATTTTAATACTAATTTTGTCCTCAAAGAAGAGTATGCTGAAGATGACTATAACAGCAAAACTAAAACTGGCATCTACTTAATAACTGCAGCAGCGAATCGCCTCCCCAGACCGAAATAGGGATCGAGACCGAGGAATGGGGGAGAAATCGAGAAGAAGAAAACAACTTTTAAAAAATGACCCTCAAAAGTGTGCCGCTACGTCTTTAACAGTGGGCAAGGCAGTGCCTCGAGGTGCCTCAAACTGTCTTTCATTTTCTAGACTTAATGGCTGATTGCAGAAATCAATGTTACCATTAGTAACAGGGTATTTGTTATGGCACGATTTCCTCTGTTGTTAGGCTGCAGAATGATTACAGTATTAGCGAGGTGCTTTCTTTATAAAGGGCTAGAGATATAACTTTCAATTTATTACCCATTAGTAAGGGGCTTTGGAAATATGGATGAAGGCCACACCTCACCTGCTGTTAGGTGGTGATTTTAATTTAGCCATCTGAGGCTAGCGTGTTTTTGGGTTTTGGGATTTTTTTGTTTTGTTTTGTTTTGTTTTTTCAAACTGGGCCAGGAAGCTTCATCATTTCACAGACATTTTGATGACAGATTTTCTGCTTTGCTATTTTAGACCCCAAAGCTGTATCGCCCGTGTAACACAGCACAATTTAAGACATAACAGGCGTGTGTCTGCGTTTCAAACCCCTGTACTTTTCCAAATCATCAGAGGAAAGTGGTGGGGCTCTTTAGGTCACACGGATCTGGCAGGTGACCCATGTTGTAATTTTCTAAGGGGCCAGAAGATAGGTTTGGCATGGGGAGACAGAGCTGCAGTGCCTTCATGAGAGAATCATGGGAATACTCCAATGGGGAGAGAAAGATGGCGAAGTTTGGGACTTACACATTCACATCCAGGGATGAGCAGAATGCCAGCTCCTGAGTTCCAGAGATGAAATGACAGCAGACAGCGTCAGGCCATGAAATGGGGTTGGACAATTGCAAGAAAAAGGCAGTCTAGGCCATTGAAAAATGTACCACCTGGCCATCTCCCTCACAACCTTTTTTTTTTTTGAAACAGTGTCTCACTCTGTTGCCCGGGCTGGAGTGCAGTGGCATGATCTTGGCTCACTGCAACCTCTGCCTCCTGGGCTCAAGTGATTCTCCTGCCTCAGCCTCCTGAATAGCTAGGATTACAGGCATGCACCACCACACTTGCCTAATTTTTGTATTTTTAGTAGAGACGGGGTTTCTTCATGTTGGCCAGGCGGGTCTCGAATCCCTGACCTCAAGTGATCCACCTGCCTCAGCTTCCCAAAGTGCTGGGATTACAGGCTTGAGCCACCGCGCCTGGCCTCAACTTACTTTCTTGGTAGCCAGTGTTCAAGAGAAGGCGTAAAAGGCACAAGGATGGCTCTTTCCCTCCAGTCAGGCGGAGAAGAAAGGTACGGCTCAGTGTCCAACCCACCCCACATCGGGGTTCAAAACACACTGGCCTTGGAACTGACCAGAACCAGGCAGCCCTGGGCAGGGCTGCTGTGCAAGCTGCTTCTCCCCGCTTCCCGGCTAACCTACCTGAGGAGGATGGCGAGGAGGGGTGCGGGCTGTCCTCCTGGGCACTCCCGGTCTGGGAGAGGCCGCCTCCGACCCCACTTTCCTCGGTGACGTTGGAAGAGCCCGGCGTGGTGGAGCGGCTCACCGACTGGGACTCCTGGTCACTGCCCGAGCCACGCCGCTCGTCCAGGCCCGCGTGCAGTCCGTCCTCCTCACCCTTGCGGTCCGCTTGTGGACCCGGGAGTGCACGACCACCTGATGGTAGGTGCGGAACACCCGGCCGCAGTCGGGGCACTCGGTGGGCTTCTCCTTCATGCTCCCGGGACTCTGCAGGTTATACTCGAGCGTCTGGTTCAGCCCATGTGACAAAAAATCCCGACTGCTTTCTAAAGGGTCGAGCTTACTTGGTAGGTCTCTCTGACTGCCCACTTTAGTGCTGTGAACCAAATCAGCAGGCATTTTCTGCTTGCAGCCATGCCCCCACTAACACATACTCCCGCTTCTCCTTATCAAACAGAACCCCGGCGTTGCCAAAGTGTCTTCGTGGTTGCGCTGCAGCGGATGCTCTTTAGACAAGAAGCCATGTTCCATGGCCATGCCCCTGGCCATGAGCTGCCAAGCCTGGTAGCTGTTCACCGGGTCCATCTCCGCAGCCTTGGCAGCCGCCTGCAGCCGCTCGATGCAGCTGGATTTCAGCGGCGGCACGAGGTTGAGGCATCCCAGGAGGGAGTGCTTGTCCCCCTCCGGGACTCCGTGGGCCATGCTGGAGATGGGGAGACAGCAGCTTCCCCCAGCGCCTCCTTCTCCTTCATGGGTAGCTCGCCCTTGCCATAGAGCTGGCTGGGCTCGCTCAGGCCGGCCTTGTCTGGGGCCATGAAGCCGCTCTGCAGGCAGGACAGGTACCTGGAGTACAGGTTGGCGTGGGCCTCCTGGGACATGCCGCCCATAGGCACAGGCACCTCAGGGTCGCTGGGGGACTTGTTCTTCACTGACAGCTTGTTGAGGTGGACCTTCATGTGGTTCTTGAGGAACCAGGGCTCCTTGAAGCGCCGGCCGCAGATCTGGCAGCAGTGCTCGAAGGAGTCTTTGTGCTTGCGCATGTGGCCCTTGAGGAACCACGCCTGGCTGAAAACCTGGCCGCACACCTCGCAGCGGAATTCATTGGCCGACTGCTCGCCGCCGCCGTTCGGGCCCTGGCCCTGGGCCGACTCGGCCGTGATGTGCGCCTTCTCCACGTGGCTCATGAGCTCCTCCTCCTGTGAAGCCGCGAAGTCACACAGCGTGCACTTGTAGGGCTTGTGCAGGATGCGGATGTGGCGGTCCAGCTCCTCGCGCTTCTTGAACTTGCCCTTGCAGAAGGTGCAGCGGAAGCCCGCCGCCGGGGCCACTGCGTCCTCCTGCACGCTGGCCGGCTTGGGCGAGGGCACCGGGTGGGCCACGTCGGGGCAGGCTGTGGTTGGCGGGCAGGGCCAGGGTGCAGGCGGCCAGCGGGGCCTGCTGCGCGTGCGGCGGCGGCTTCAGGTCGGGCCGGGGCTGCAGTAGGCTGCCCTTCAGCTGCTTGTCCCGCAGGATGGCGCGCTCCTCCAGCTCATGCAGCAGGCGGTTCTCCTCGCGCACGCGCCCGCGCCCCTTGCCCAGGTTGCCCAGCTTGTGGGTCCGCAGGTGGATTTTGAGATTCCCCTTCTGCGCCGCTCGGTGGTCGCAGTACGGGCACTTGAAGGGCTTCTCGCCCGTGTGCGTGCGCATGTGCAGGGAGAGGATGCTGTTGAAGCGGAAGCGCTTGCCGCACAGCGGGCACGGGTACTTGCGGTTCTTGCGGGCATCGTCTTCGATGTCACTCATCTGGGACATGATGCCCAGGTTCTGCCCATTGAGGGAACTGCTGCAGGTCCACCCGCCCGTTGAGGCTAGTGTCCACCTCCCGGCCCAGCTGGTTGGCCAGGAGTGCCATCTGACTGCCCATGGGCTGGCCGCTCATGGGCACGTGGGCCTTCTCCTCCAGGGACGCGGGGGGGCTTCTCCTCGGGGTTGGGCCGGGGATGGAGCTCGGGGAAGGCATGGCTGAGCTGGGAGGTGATCTGGTGCAGCTTCTGACTCATGGCATACTGGCCGTTGAGGACGGGGCTGCTCAGGGTGGGGGCTCAGCTTCCGGCTCCGCCGAAGACACTCCAAGGCACAGGCTCGCTTCTTCCATCCCTGAAAAGAGAGGCAGAGTTCAGATCCACGCCAGGTGTGGCTGTGGCGCCATGAATCAACAGCATCGGTGGGCGGGGAATTTGCATTTCATGCCTTACCTACACATAATCATGCTAAGGAATTTTAGTCAAAAACAATAATAAAAAAATGAATTATTGAATGCCAATTATGCAATACGGCATTGCTCCTCCAATTTGTTTTGGCGACAGATCGTCTTCCTTGTATTTTCTATTACAGACTGCAATTATTCATCCACCTTTAAATTATTAATGTTTTACCCCTTTCAACACCTAATAACAAATCAAGGGTCCACGTGTGAAACTTTTTCTCCGTTGCCCCATTGTTGCACTTGTACCTGTTGGTTGAGTCCAAAGTTTGCCTGAGAGCACAATGACTTTTCCCTGCAAGACCAAAAAACCCACTTGGAACTTTTGTTTCCGTTTACTATATTCAATACATTCACCAGTCTGAGATGAAAGAGATCATTTTATGATTTGGCCAAAAAAAAAAAAAAAAAAAAAAAAAAAACCAATGGCATGATATTTACTGGTACATAATAAAACAAGATAATGTTTTGGGAAAAAATAAAGTAAAGGACAGGCTTTAGAACAATAAAAGGGATTTTGCTTTAGTCAACAAAAAGTGCAGTAATATCTCATTAAGCTGATTAGTATGCTGCTTAGAAACAGTACTAGGTGCTGTAACACATGATTATAATCATAAAAATCCTTCAGTGTTTGCAAGGAAGCATTAACGAGGTATATTAAATTTTAAGGAGACTGCGAGTAGCAGCTTTGCAAACCTCAGAGATTAAGATTTAACCCTTATGTTACGAACACTGTTATTTTGTCATTTGGTAACTTGTGCCCATCAAAAGACGTATAAATTATCTCCTGACGGACTCTTACCAGATTGCTGAAGTTGTTCAAATTTGGGTCACAGGAAAGACCTGTACCATATAATGGGGCGCTTCCTAGCCTTCAATGGTAAGATATCCAAAGCAGGAACTTTGATTGGGCTTAAAGAGATCTTTTATAGAATGAGATAAAAACCCATTAAAATCCAGGGATGATGCCATAGGAAGTCTCAACCAACTTTGAGTGTTTTTAATAACTTTCCCAATATACAATAATGAGTACAAATTGTACCTGCAGTATGTGTTTTGCAGAAAATTAGAACCCAAAGTTGTTTGTTAAACACTATCGTTCAAAGCTGTTCTGCATAATTGTCTTTAATAGTCCTCTCTGCCCCCTCTCCTGCCTGCACAGAATGGCTGAAGCCAGATGGTTCCAGGGAGGGCAGAGGAAACAGCCCCTTCCACATCGGGGCATATGGGGAGCTCCACTTCGCAAGGCAACGAACCCCTGCCTGGAGTCCTTCTATTTCCAGCTATGCTCTTCCACCTGAAGGAGTCCAAATTCGTTTCCTGCCATTGGAATCATTTTTGCACACACCTCTCCTGTTTGCATCCCATTGTTTAGATGTGTTGGCCAGCCACGTGGTCCAGGAGCTGCGCTTAACCTCAGCCAGGACTGATTTCTGGACTAAGCGATTGCCCAGGGGGACCTGTGGGGACCGAGCTCAACCGTGGAGGAAGCACAGGCAGCCTCGGCAGGGTCTGCTGCTTGCTGGGCCTCCCGCAGGAGACCGTGCATGGCATGGAGGGTCTCCAGTGGGAGACCCCGACTTCCTTGGCAGGAGGAGTGGGGTGGTGAGTCCATCTTGCAAAGGAAGGAAAGAAAGAGCTGTGAATGTTTATTTCCAGGAGGCAGAGGGATTACAGCGGTGGTGCTGGGCCAACCGTGTCCACACATAAAAGATATGCACAACTACGCAAAGCGTGAAGACACACATAAAGGTGCATGGCCCCTTGCCATAGAAGAAGGCTTCTAACTTGTCATCCTTCCTTTTTGTTTCTGGGGGCAGTCTACACTTAAATTGTTTTTAAACATACAGTTCCATTTTGGAGGTTGGTCAGAAAAAAGTTAATATCCCATGAAGATGGCTGCATTCATTCAACAAACTTACTGAGATCCTTCATGTGCCAGTCCCTAGCTTTGCCACTGGAGACATGATAGTGGACAAGACCCGCCAGCCCCAGGACTCATGACACCCACTCACCAGCAGAGAGGAGCAAGCATAGTGTACAGAGTTTGCTGGAGGCTTCAGGCAGAGACTGGTGGTCCCAGAACCCTGTCTGGAGCCCTCTCTCCACCTTCAAGCCCCATCCAGTCTCACTGGCTCCTCTCCTGAGCCAACAGAGATCATGACCCTGAAGCCACACGGGAGTGCTCAGAATTCCACCCAACAGCTCTGTGGAAGTTTGGGAAGTCCAAGGCCAACAGGGCTGGCCCACTTCCAAAGGCTGCCCAGTTGGCCAGCTCAGAAGACATGGATCCAGGAAGATGGGCTATTTTTAGGTTGCTGCTGATGAGCTGACGCCAATTCAGCAGGAGGGAGAGAGGCTGAATGTGCAATGCGGCGAGACTGCAAATCAGGTTGGATGAGGGGCATGGAGTTGAAGACTATGCCCCCGACACCACCACCATTCATGCTAAGCAAATGACGACTCAGCTCGTCAAATAATGAACGTGGGAGTTTTCAGGTTTGGTTTGAGCATGGAATTCTTTTATTTTTTTCAAAGCTATCTGTCTATCTATCTGTCTGTCTATCTATACTGGCCAGAGTTAACAAAGCTTTGTAACCTCTTTAAGGTCTTTTAATGCCTTTGCTAGATCCTCAGCTGAGGATAGAATGTTCTAGAATGTGCACACTGCCCCCGCCTTCATAGTTGGCTCTGTTCTTATCATGTGGATCTGAACTCACACATCCTTTCTCACAAAAGCCCTCTGTGCCCACCCTGTCTGAGGCTGACACCCCAGCCCTTCTCTCTCCCCAACACCTTACTTTCTTCTTTGTAGAACTTACCATGGGGGCAGCATTTTGTCATTGATCCTTTCACAGACATGCTTCTTTCCTGTGAAGGCAGAGGGCATGTCTGCCTTCATCAAGGATAAGGCCTTGGGTCCTAGCGCAGAGCGGGCTCACCTTAGGTTCTATGTCCTGACTGAGTGGATGAATGATTGAATAGAGACTCACTCTAACCTCAACCTTATGTGACCTAACCTCGGCCTTTGCACAAGTCCAAGAGCACCTACAATCAGAACTGGACAGGGTTGGAAGGGTCCCTGACTACCACTGAGAAGTTGAAGGTTTAGAAACCACCAAGAAAAAGCCACCCATGGCTGGGCACGGTGGCTCACGCCAGTAATCCCAGCACTCTGGGAGACCGAGGTAGGCAGATTATTTAAAGTCAGGAGTTCGCGACCAGCCTGACCAACATGTTGAAACCCTGTCTCTACTAAAGATACAAAAATCAGCTGGGTGTGGTGGTGGGCACCTGTAGTCCCAGCTACTCAAGAGGCTGAGGCAGGAGAATCACTGGAACCCAGGAGGCGGAGGTTGCAGTGAGCTGAGATAGTGCCATTGCACTCCAGCCTGGGCAACGGAGCAAGACTCTGTCAAAAAAGAAAGAAAGAAAAAAGAAAAGAAAAAGCCAACCACACCCCCAACTCTTCCAGTCTAAATGTCCATGGTGATCACCCCAGGCTTGGACCACCCATCATGGCCCAACTGCTGGATACTAGGAGACACAATGATTCCCTTTAGAACTTAACTAACCATCACTGCCCATGGGAGACCCTAGGGTTTCAGAGGAGCCAGCCAGCTCCCCCAGGAGACACTTCCAGAATAATGGTCCCCAGCCCTTGAATAAACCTTGGAGAAGCCTGTGTGGAGGGCTTACTGGGAGGCAGGACCATGGCAGACAGTCAGCTCAGAATCGTCTGTGATTCTGTGACTCCTCGAGCAGGTGCAGCTGAGGTCACTGCAATGGGGCAGTTGTAACTGATGCCTGCTGCTTGACTTAGAGCAAGAAAGGGAAGCACAGGTTCCTGGAAAGAGTATGGGGTAATTGGTGTGCTGTCTCTGCGCCAAAACAGCCAAGGCAGGACAAGCTGGCCCCAGGCCCGGCCTGGGACTCACAAAACCTGGGTCGGCCCCAATTTCTCCAGCCGTGACACTTCGCCCATCCAGAATGCGTTTATTCCTTACCTTAGCCATTCAGTCAGTATTCGCCAGGGACCTTCCATGTACCTGCCCTCGAGGGCCTGTGGATCTAAGGGGATAGTATGAGCCAGTCCACAAGTAACAGGGGGAGCAATGAAAGGTCCCTTCGAGGCTGATTGCAAAGCTGGGGAAAAGATAAACCATCGTAGCTTTGGTGTCTAGGGGTGTGTGTGTGTGTGCGCGCGCGCACATACGTGCGCATTAAGTATGTCTGTATTGAGGGAAGGGTGGGGAGTCCCGAACTGGAAGCCCTCTAAAAATGTATACAAATGCCTACACTGGGAAACGAAGGCATCATTTATCCTACTGTTAAAGCACTGAATCCAGCTGCAGACATAAGAGCTCATGGGGCTAGAGGAAGTAGAGCTGCCTGCAAATGATAAGACCTGCTGGATGGGGCAGGACACAGCGGCTCACACCTGTAATCCTAGCACTTTGGGAGGCTGAGCCCAGGAGTCTGAGACCAGCCTAAGCAACATGGCAAAGCCCATCTCTACTAAAAATATTTTTTAAATCAGCCGGTCATGGTGGTGTGTGTGTCTATAGTCCCAGCTACTTGGGAGGCTGCGGTGGGAGGATCGCTTGAGCCTGGGGAAGTTGAGGCTGCAATGAGCTATGATCCATACCACCGCACTTCAGCCTGGGCTATAAGAGTGAGACCTTGTCTCAGAAAACAAAAAGAATTTAAAAGATAAATTTTTTAAATTTCAACTAAAAGACCTGCTGGAAGGTCTTATCCCTTTCCCAAGCCCACCAGGGAGTGAGCCTTCCCTTTCAGACCATCTGCTCCCTCGCAGGCCCCACAGGGAATATCCATCAGTGTCCGCCCCTAGAGGGGCCTCCTGCCACAGCCCACCCCAACCCCGCTGCCAGAGCACTTTAGCCCACATGCCCCATTCACCCTTCACTCAGCACTGCATGACCCAGGAGCGGAAATCAAATTATTCACTTGGACTGATGTCCAGAAGAGGTTTTTCTAGGTGCTTCTAGGATTTTTGTATAGTTTCACATCTTATGTTTAAGTCTTTAATCCATGTTGAGCTAATCTCAATAATGGGTATACATGGACATAAAGATGGAGATAATAGACCCTGGGGACTCCAAAAGCAGGGAGGGAGCCGGGGGAGGGAGGAATGATACAACTACCTATAGAGTACAATGTTTGCTATTTGGGGGATGGGTTCGCTAGAGGCCCAGTCCCCAGCATTATGCAATATACCCATGTGACAAACATGCATATGTACCCCCTGAATCTAAAATTTTATAAAAGGAAGCCAGGGGCCAGCAGAGGGCAGGCTGTGATCCTGGGCTTAAGGCAATCGGGCAGCCAGGACTATGAATAACCTTCTCAAGCATTCATCGAAACATCTCACCTGGGCAGGAAAACCCTTAGCACAATTTAAAGCAAGTAAACAAACAACTGAACAGTGAGAACAGCTTGCCCCTGGCCTTCAGCTCATTGCCCTAGCCTGAAACCTGTAAGGAAGAGGATCAATAAACCCTGGCTTATTGATGGAAGGAACCAACGAATGCATAATTTACCTAACTCTGCAAAGGCAGCCAAATATCCTCACCGAGGCTGGACGGTGAAACGCCGCTGTAAACTCCTGTGTCTGCAGCATCATCCCCCCAATATAGAAATATGGCAACATCCTCCCCATCCTCAACCTTTTCTGAGCACAGGGTCATGGTGGGGCACCTCGGGGACTCAACTGGACAGTCAATATTGATGAAGAACTAAGCTAGACTTCTGGCAGCCACGGCATTCTTCACCACAGTGTGGTAACTCCTGGACTGCACCTCTGAACACAGGTAGAGGCCCCAGGTGAAGGCTTCCAAACATTACAGGTTTTCTTCTTGAGAAATGCAATTTCACACTCAGCAAATGAAAGCCACCACTGGGTACACAGATTATCAAAATATATTCTGTCTCATCACTGTCATCATTGCAGGTACCGTGAGCCATTCAGCTGCCTTTGATGGTGCTAATGGTTATTTTGATTTTGCATTTCTGCTTTCAAGACTATTTCCTGTGATATCAATGACAAAAGTTTTCACTTAACTCTTCCAATAGAGAACCTAATTGTTATCTTTCACTCAAAATGAAATTTAAAACTATCAGGACACCAGAAATGCCAGCTGCTACGAGTCTAAATAAATTTTACACAAAAACACAGTTTCATTTTGCTAGCACAGAAAAAAAAAGTAATCTTATGAATAGTCCAAAAAATATAGATCTTGCCAGTAAGTTGTATGAAAGAGCTTTTTCCTTATACCATGAAAAAGAATCTCTGGAAAATAAAATGACTTTCAAAATAACCATTTCCACTGGATTTTAAAAAATCAAGTATTGTTGTCTAGCCAAGCACAACTAAATATTCCCTTTTTTATTGATGTGGGTGAAGCTGCTCCCTTGGAAGTCTTGCAAGAGTCCCTGACCTCCAAGTTGCTATGTAGAATCTAAGACTTGGGTACACAGCAAGGGGTGGGGGGGGCTCCAAACACCACTGTGGATGTTACTCAAAATCATCTCATAACATGCATTTCTAGTAGCAGGTAGACCCTGTTCCTGGAGGTTCACGTGACCTTCAGTCTGTCCCTGAAGCCCACCTTGCTTTCTCATGCTGAGGGTAAACAGTAATTAAGACAACTTCACCTAGAATACAATGGCTTCTTATTAAATACTAGTTTTCCAATTGTCGTAGCTCAAACTGTTTAACTAAGGTTGTTATAAGCATAATACACTCCTGTTCTGAAATACAGAACACCAGACTACTGAACCTTTTCAGGGTCATTAAACAGCTGTAAACATTATTACAAAAATAAACCAGAGATTTCATGCTTACATTTTGGCCTAGAGCTTGCTGTGCTGAGCAAGTGCATTTTTTTCATCTCTTACAATCAACGCTGGTGACATTTGGGCATCCAAACAAATTACATCACAAACATTACCGGGGTGGGCAGGATACTGAGTGGTTTATTTGCCAGATGATTAATAGATGAACAGGAGAGCAGTGCGGGTGACCTGTTCCGTTTTGACTGATGTGTAGACAATGCTATGAGACAGGGCCAGAAATAGTTAAATCCTTGCTGAATTTATGAACAAAAATACCAGATTCAAATCAGGCTGTGGAGGATGAAAACTGTGTAACCAACAGAGTCAAGTTGCAGATTGTGGTCAAACACCCAAATGTCCCCTTGGGAATGGAACATTGGCCAAAGTCAATACCCTCACTGCCTTGAGTAGTGAGCAGGACTTGGCTGAGCTGGCTTAGTACGCGGTTCCCGTGGAGCCCCAGGCAGCTTCCATGCTGGTGGGACAAGAGTTGGATAATTTGAGACAAGAAAGAGGAATAATGAGTGTCTTCTCCCTGGAAACTTTGGATGACTTAAAAATTTTCAGACATGACCATTTTTACTTTGGGTTTGACAAAAAAAAAAAAAAAAAAAAAAACAATTCTCAAAGGCAAACAGCCTCCATCACTGTGGCTTTTGGAGTCTCCATTGAAACTGTAGCCCAGAAATGAAGACAGATAATGAGCACGACCACATCGATGGAAAAGAGAAATGACCACAAAGCGCTCTCCTGTGATTTTCTCAGAGTAGAGAAGACTTCTGATCTGGATCACTGGATCACCTTCTGCCTATACCACACAAAGCCGGGAAAGTAGGTGCTGGGGATGGAATGAGGACAAGTTCACATAGGGTACTTATTAGGACTACGGACCGTCCTCTCAATAAAAAGCAACAACTCTCATCAGCAAGAGCATCACCATCATCACCATCATCATCACCACCATTGGCAACATCATCATCAACACCATCACCAGCATCAGCATCACCACCATCACCACCATCACCAGCATCATCACCACCATCACCACCATCACCAGCATCATCACCACCATCACCACCATCACCAGCATCATCACCACCATCACCACCATCACCAGCATCATCACCACCATCACCACCATCACCAGCATCATCATCACCATCGACATCATCACCACCATCACCAGCATCATCATCACCCTCATCATCTTAATCACCAGCATCACCACCCTCATCACCACCATCACCACCATATCAGCATCACCAGCATCATTACCATCATCACCACCATCACCACCATCACCACCATCACCACCATCACCACCATCATCACCACCATCACCACCATCACCACCATCGCCCTCATCACCACCATCACCACCATCACCAGCATCATCACCACCATCGACAACATCATCACCACCATCACCAGCATCATCATCACCCTCATCATCTTAATCACCAGCATCACCACCCTCATCACCACCATCACCACCATCACCAGCATCACCACCATCATCACCATCATCACCACCATCACCATCATCACCACCATCACCATCATCACCACCATCACCACCATCACCACCATCATCACCACCATCACCACCATCGCCCTCATCACCACCATCACCAGCATCACCACCATCATCACCATCATCACCCTCATCACCACCATCACCATCATCACCACTATCACCACCATCACCACCATCATCACCACCATCACCACCATCGCCCTCATCACCACCATCACCAGCATCACCACCATCATCACCATCATCGCCCTAATCACCACCATCACCAGCATCACCACCATCATCACCATCATCACCACCATCACTATCATCACCAGCATCACCACCATCATCACCATCACCCTCATCACCATCACCACCATCACCACCATCATCATCATCATCACCACCATCACCATCACCATCATCATCATCACCCTCATCATCATCACCATCATCATCACCATCAGCATCATCACCACCACCATCATCATCATCACCATCATCAGTATCAGCTCGCCACCCTCATTAGCATCATCACCACCACCATCATCACCACCATCATCACCATCACCATCATCAGCATCATCATTATCATTACCATCACCACTATCATCACCTTCACCATCATCATCACCACCACCATCATTATCATTATCATCACCATCACCACCATCATCACTATCATGGCCATCACCATCACTATGTACATTAACAGGATCCTCATCTTCCTCCTCATCATCAAAATACCACCTGCCAACACTGCTAGGTACATCACAATTATTATCTCATGTTAGCCTTATACAACCTTAGATGATCAGTGCTATGTTATTCTAGTACAAAAGATGAGGAAACAGGGGCTCAGAAAGTTAAGGCATGCAGACATGCCAGCGGCCAGGCTGGCTTTTTGCAACACATTTATTCTTGCTGGACTGGATAACAACAGTCAGAAGCCAGCTCAGTCATTTGGGAAGTGCCTGGAAAGAAGGAAGCCACATCCCTGGGCAAGCTCTGAGGAGGCCAAAGAGCAAAGGACACATAAAGACATGAGCCGGGAAGTGAAAACAGGTGGGGCAGACATGGCAGGCATGGCAGATGCAGAAATGTAGCAGGTCTGTTACTCGCTAACTGGTAGACCAGAGGGTTACCCCAAAAAATTATCTTTAGGCTCCTCTGTTTCCTTAATATCTAGAAGGGCTGATACATTATTCCGCATTCTCCTGTAGAGTCAGGTGGCTTATTCCCCCCAATTAGACTGGAGTCACGGAAAGAGAATGACACCTGAGGTCCCACTGATGTGAATACAATTGCCTACTCTCCCGCTAGCATCGGTGTGACCTTGGGCCCCTGCCAGAGCCTCAGTTTCTTTATCTCTCTAATAGACTGATAGGCTGTCCCATTCACTTCGAGGGATTTTGACAGGGCACGTGGGGTTTTGGGAGAGAAAATGAGGCATTTTCTACCTGTGCAGTAACTCATCTTCGATGCTGGCCGCAGCAGTTAGCATAGATTTTTAGATCCAGAAGCCACCTTAATCTGGTAGCAGAGGACGTGCTGCGAGGGGGAAGGATGTGACCAAGGCATGTAAAAAAAATGCTCGTTAAAAAGATGCTCCTGTTGTCAGTCTTATCAGAGGATCTATGTAGCAGGACTGGCATCTTTCGATATAACATTTTGTAATGCCTACGTGTGGCAAGACATGGGTACATCTAGAGATCTACAAGCCAGACCAGGCCCTTGCCTTGAAAAGCTGACTCAGGGAGGAAAAGATGGATGGACTCATGAAGCTCAGGTCACCTGCTGAATCAGAGAGAGCGTCGGCATGCTGACGGGAGTGCAGGAGAAAGACAGTATGGAAGGTGGTGGTGGGAGGAGAGACAGGCCTTGGCTGAGCCTCGAGGAGGTCACCAGGTCACATGGGGTCGTTGTTAGGACTATGGACTGTCCTCTCAATAAAAAACAACCACCATCATTAGCAAGAGCATTACCATCACCCTCATCATCATCATTATCATCACCATCATCACCACCATTATCACCATCACATACGCCCGAAGGACCAGCATGTGCAAAATGTAGATGGAGCTTGGAAAGCTCTGGAGACAGAGGGGAGATATGGCAGAGACATGGGCTGCTGCAGACTTGAAAGTCAACCTGAGCAGAATGGAGTGTATATTTGGGCAAAACAGTGGCTCAAGAAGCTCTTAGCAAAGGAGGAACATAACGTGCAGGCCCCACATTGCCAGAGACAGCCTCATCCATCCTTCTACCAGGTTCCTATAAGAAAGATGTCAATAGCTGAGCCCCACAGGGCCTCCCCCTAGGGCAGCCACCAACTACAGGGCTGACATGGTCATGTGTCCAGAAAACTTACAAGAGAACACCTTCAAAACTGTACTCATCCTCTGTCTGTGTGCAGCTGGAAAAGGCAGTGTTCTATCCAATGTGAGTCAGAGAAGGTGAAAAACCAATAAACGATGAAAATAAACTCCTGGACCACAAACCAAACATCGGAAGGTCAAAGCTCTTGTGGTTGTGAGGGCTCCCCGTGCATGAGAAAGAAGAGGGTAGAGTTTGGAAAAAGGCATTGGTCTCCCCTTGCCCTCTTTGTTACGGTGAAAAAGTAGAAGCAGAAACTTTCCCCATATATCCCGGCAGCCCAGCCCCACCTCACCATAGCTGTGAGCCCAACTCCACCCTCCATGCTCTATGCTGGCTTCAGGTGCTCCAGGAAGTCTTCCTGGGTTTGACCCGGGCTGGAGGTGATCCTGCTTCCTCAGAATGGAAGCTTGGTGAGAGTAGGTGGGTTACCAGCCCCGTCTGTAGCTCATAAAGAACCTCACCCTATGGGAAGTCTGTAAGCTCCCCTGGTCCTCTAAACTTATGATCAATCACGGTGCAGGACAGGTGTCACATCCATGGACCACAGTTTGGGAATGGCAACCCAGTCCTCACACCCCAGCATCTAGGTCATGAAGTGAGCTCCCATTTCACCCAGATGGGATGACTTGGGAAGGAGATCGCCCCTAATTCTCTGTAATGGAGTTTTATCTGAACTGTGTCCACCCCATCAAGGAAAGCAACAACAACCCCAGAACCACCCCCCATAAATATATATATATATATACATATATGCTTTTAATGAATGGCATATCTTTAACATAATAATGCAAAACTGAAAAAGATACCAGCAGTTGTCAGGAGTGTACTGATTACTCTCACTGGTTTCCTGCTCCCTTTTTAAAGCAGAATTGGTCATAGCAGGAAGTTAGATATTTAATCCCCTATTAACCCGCCTCAGCTCCCTGAGCCTGCCTCAGCGCACAGCCCCTGCCCTGGGAGCCAGAGGCCCTGACCTCCCCAGGACCCCTCCCTAGGGCAGCAGGGGCCAGGGAGCAGACACCAGGCCACACCTCCCCACTCCTTCACCCCTGACTAAAGCCGTTTACATCTGAGCACTTGCGGACTACGATATCGTGTCGAACAGTTTATTTTCATTTCACAGAGGCCTCAGATTTGATTCGGTGCAAAAGTAAATATAATGTAAAACGCACATACGCAAGAGTGATCAAAGGGGGCTTAATTTTGAAATATTTATAGAAGTCGGCCCAGGGAGATTCGCCCACAGGGGCACCTGTCGAAGACATGAGCTCAGATACACATCACCCCGTAAGTATGCACAATCATTACTGAGCAGAAAACCCAGGCACTCCGTCGGGTCCCCTGCTGCCTGCAATTTCTGGGCTGAGGCTAACAGATGGAGGCTGGCCAGGGCTGGGCTGGGCCCTTGGTTCTTTTTGGCCTTGAGGTCCCCAGTTCAGCATCCCTAGCTCCTGCACAGGTAACCAGGCTTTCGTGGCCTCCGCCTGGCTGGCCTCCTGGGAGAGGAGGGAAGATTGACTCAAGACCCCCTCAACGCAGGTGCTGCTGCAGCCGGCTGCAGGAGGCCCAGCTCGTGGACCCAGGACTTCTGGGAGCTGCTGTCTCAGATGTGGGGGGTGTTGCTGCCATAGATGGATTCTAGGGACAAAGACCAATTTCGCACCATGATCAGGAAAGAAGGGGGAGTAAAGACCGACTTGAGAATGGAGAACCCTCTAGTTCATCTTTCAAAACCTATTAGTGTTTTGAAAAGGACTCCCATGGGCAGGGGAGGTGGCTCACGCCTATAATCGTAGCACTCTGGGAGGCCGAGGAAGGTGGATCACTTGAGGTCAGGAGTTCGAGACCAGCCTGTCCAATATGGTGAAGCCCCATCTCTACTAATAAACTATCCAGGCATGGTGGCATGTGCCTGTAGTCCCAGCTATTTAGGAGGCTGAGACAGGAGAATTGCTTGAACTGGGGAGGTAGAGATTTGAGGTCAGGAGTTCAAGACCAGACTGGCCAGTATGGCGAAACCCCATCTCTATTAAAAAATTATTCAGGTGTGGTGGCACGTGCCTATAGTCCCAGCTCTTTAGGAGGCTGAGACAGGAGAATTGCTCGAACTGGGGAGGTGGAGATTTGAGGTCAGGAATTTGAAACCAGCCTGGCCAATATGGTGAAACCCCATCTCTACTAATAAACTATCCAGGCGTGGTGGCATGTGCCTGTACCTCTTTAGGAGGCTGAGACAGGAGAATTGCTTGAACTGGGGAGGTGGAGACTGCAGTGAGCCGAGATCGCCCCACTGTACTTTAGCCTGGGTGATAGAGACAAGACTCCATCTCAAAAAAAAAAAAGAAATAAAAAAAGAAAAAGAACTCCCTTTTCTTAGGGAGCAGAGAGGGGCAGCTTGGTGTCCTTTTGTGCATATCATCCCCTGTTGGGAATATCCTCTTTGCAATCCCTGCTTGCCCCTGGGCCTAGTAATCTTGGGGACATTAAATACCACTTCTTCCAAGAAGCCCTCCTTCATGCGTCAGGTCCAGGTCCAGAGCCCTTCCATCTATCTCCATGGTATCCTGGCCTCACCCCGAACAGTGTCTTCTACATTGGGTTAATTTGTTTATACCTGTCCAAAGCCCCATGAGAGCCACGCCATGACCACTGGCTTCACCAGGGTCACCCCAGCACCCGACACAGAGCCAGGCACAGGGGGAGAAACTTGATGAACATTTGCTGAGTGACTGAATAGAGGAACAAGCAAATAAATAAACGATTAAATCAGGGGGATGAATGAATGAATGAACAAGTTGCAGGCTCCCAGCATAACATCTATCCTTGAGGAGGAAGCAGGGGTGGGGGGGGGGGGGCATGCTAGGAGGATGACTCAGACAACATGACCAGCCCTGCCCTCAGCACATGGAGGCACAGACAGGTGAGAAGTTTGGTCGCTACAGCTTTACTTCAATGTCACCCCAGAAAACTTAGAAGAGAATAGCTCTTCTACACAGCCACTCCCAATCCCCTCCCAAACCCTTAAAGCAACCCCCTATAAAGAGCTAACCCTACTCTGTCTCTTAGTGGATTTCACAGTTCGTGCCTCACCACCCTCTACCCTTATCCAGGACCTCCTGGGGCCCACATGCAACCCAAACCCAACGCTTTGCAGATGACAAGTACCTACAAATTCTGGTTGAATTAATTTGGATTCCAAGCCCCTCAATGTGTCTTTTTCAAACTCCACTCTCCTATTGACTACCCTGCTTCTTTCAGTATTCTCATACTTGATTATGCAAATATTCATTCATTCATTCATTCATTCATTCAGTAAGCCCTTCTGACTCTCTACTGCACACCAGGTATGGTGCCTGGCTCTGCAGAGAGAATCTCAAACACCTGCCCTCCTGAAGCTCATCATCTAAACGACAGATGGATCCGAAACAGCCACCCAAAGAGACGGTTCGTCTGTTTCCTTAGTGCCCGGTGCCGAGGAGGCCCTTGGGATAAGCCGACAACTCACTCCCTTCCCTAGAGTTATTCTTGCAGACAACACCCTCCATTCTGAACCTCTGCTGATGCCTCTCTCCCTGATCTCAGCTCGCTTCACCCCAAGATGTAGTTTCTGCATGGCGTCAGGAAGAAGATGGCCAACTGGAACCAAACGGGCTGCCGTCAGGGGCAGCTAAGTTGTCCTCTCTGTGATGACGACACATCC
This sequence comes from Ateles fusciceps, assembly GCA_036589455.1. Taxonomy (NCBI): domain Eukaryota; kingdom Metazoa; phylum Chordata; class Mammalia; order Primates; family Atelidae; genus Ateles; species Ateles fusciceps. The sequence goes on from JAZHEH010001828.1 coordinate 4,639,087, forward strand.
ACAGGGCAATGTTCCCAAGTGCCTAGAGCAGATCCTCACACTAGCAGGTGCTCAGGAAGTGCTGACTGAATGAATGACTCCTCTCCCCAGTCTGGGTGCACTGACCTGCTCTCCCAGCCAGCCCCAGGGTCAGGATCCAAGACACCTGGCCTCCCCAACACTACATCAGTGGGCCTGGATCCTCCCTCTGTAGCCTCCTCCACTCCCTTAAACCATAACTGCATGCTCATCCAGGCAACCGTGTGGCCTCATGTGCCCTGGCCTCTCTCTGAGTCATGCTTCCCATGTGTTAGACAAGGAGGCTGGCCAGGCTGGGCCCTGACTTCAGCCCCTCCGTCTGTCCCCCTGTGGGTGCCTCTGAGGCCCACCTGACAGGGAGGGACCCCATAGCCAAACCCTGATCCTGAATCATCACCCATCTGCAGTTGAACTTCGCTGATGCTGAATACAGGGAAATATTCTAAAATGAAGCAATTAACGTTTCTCTCTGTACAAGGGATAAAACGCCATTCATGAGCTGGTCCAGGACCTTCAGGGCACCATCCATCTGATGTTGGACATGATGTACTTTCTCACTGGGGTCTTGACATCCATGTCTTTCCCCACCCCCACCTCCAGGTGCCAGGAGTTATGTCCTAAGGAGAGCCCTTCAGGAAACCTCAAGGCATTCTGTAACTTCAGTAGCTCAGTGTGGAAGCGTCACTCACCCAAGCTGTAAGCAGCATTCAGCAGCCACTGTGGTCCACCGCGGGGCAGCCACTGCTACTCTTTGGGCTCCTCAAGGAGTCTCTGTACTGGGACTCTGGGTGACAAAGGAAAACCCTCTGCTGCTTCCAGAAGGTGTACAGTATCTTACTCCAAAATAACTGAACTCTGAGGAGCACCTCGTCAGCTCTATGCCTGTGCTATGGTGGCAATGCTAAGGTACCTGGGAAGATGAGTGAGGTCACTGCTAGGAAGTGCTCTGCAAAGGCTGTGTCTGCTCCCACCTCCTCTCCTCCTTCCCCTGTCACCATCTGCATGTCAGAGCTGCCAGGTCTCAATCAGGCCTGCAATCGCCTTCAGTCCTGCTCAGAGTCACCTGTTCCAAAGCCTCATGGAAGTCCAGCACTCACGGGCATATGTGGTAGGCAAGGGGTTAATAACTTTACCTTTTGTATTTTTAAGAGCACTTGCAGTTAATAAGGAAAAGTCGAACAGCCCCACTAGAAACCTGGACAAAAGGCATGTGAGCAGGGAATTCATGGAAGAAACGAAATTTGGCTCACGGTCACAAACATGTCACTCCTAACCAGAAAGCAAGAACACTCAAATCAACACAATAGCAAGGTTCCATTTGTAAATAATTACATTACAGATTGCACCTGGACTTTGTGAGAACCCTAAATTTCCTCTATTGGCTCATGTCACACCCAAGATAAAACCAGGAAGGAGGTCAAGTGGCCTTGTTTCACCTGTAACTTCCCTTCTAAAGTCAGAAGCCCTGAGCCACTACACGGGATGCTTGAACACCACTGACTGTCACTCTGAGGAAGCTGGGCTGGGAAGCTGGGCATTCTGGAAAGGTAGTATACCTGAGACCAAAAGGAACAGAAAAGGGCCTCATGCTAGAAGACCAAGGTGTGTGCTTTCTATGCGACCCCGAGAATCCTAGTAAAACCATCCAGCAGTCCTGGCAAGAAAGCCAACGGCCTGGGATACATCTAGAGCCAACCAACAAGCTCATGTTGACTAGGGGTGGCACCCCAAGCCCGAGGCCAGGCTTCTTCCACTTGCTCTCCCCCACGCCCATGGGATAACTCCACTGAAGTGCAAAGATCAAAGATCAAAAGTCACTGTTTTTGCCGTGGCAAAACTACCCAGATTCATGCCAAAGGTTTCTACCAAAGGGCCACGGATGCATGCCACCTAATCGCTCTTCCCATCACTCTCCCCATATTCTCCTCGACTACTTGGCAAGCTCCTCTGCATCCCATGAATGAGAGTTGTCCACATCTTCTGTCCTTGCACAGAGATGTTCCTTGAGGAAAGAGACAATGGTACACAGGATGGCAGAGCAAAAAATGTCTCTGAGATCATCTAGCTCCTAGACACTTCATCTGATGTCCCCGTTTTACACATAGGCAAATGGAGGCCAGATGGTAGGAGGTGACTCACTTACAGTTCCACAGCAAATTAGTAGATATGTGTCTGTGTCTTACTTTTCCTGTTTACCTCACTCAAGAAATTTAATAGGCGTTAGAGATCCACGTTGGATGGATGTTGGATGGATGGATGGATGGATGGCCAGATAGATAGATGAGGGGGTGAACTAAAGAGGAAATAATACACACAGAGACAAATAGATAAATAGTCCCACCAACAAATTCTTGAATGCTCTTGCCTCTACCCTCTAAGTTGTCAAACAGAGGTTCAGAAGCTATGAAAAGACTTCAGTAATATACCTTCCCCTCTGCCGGACCCCATGCTCACCTATCAGACAATATCAAATCAGACACATTGATTACATCATGCCCTGTGTATATGAACCAACCTTGGGGTCCTTAAAATCAGGAAGCATGTCTCCCTGTTGGCCTACCCAGGCCTCTGCAACCCAGGGCATGACGTGGGTGCTCATTAACTGCAGATGTTTGCATCTCTGCCCCCTAGGGGATGCAAACTCCCCGCTGGAAGCACCTGAAGGGTGGCCAGAGGCTGCAGCTAGTACACTCAGGACTGAGGACATCCAGGGTGAAGATTTCCCCAAAACTTTCCTCATAAAGAAAGCAAGAAGAAAGATGGAATAAGAACCAAAGACATCCCCCCACGTATAAAAACACACTTCAGGAGGCAGGAGAGAGCATTTCCATGCAATCCTTCATGTGTTTGATTTGCATCAAATTACATCAGGTTGATATGATGTAACATGACATCCCCCCCCTCCATGAAATGCATAAATCAAGGCACCCCATAAATTTAAAGGAATAGAGCTCTTTTCCAGAAGTGGCTAATTACTCTTAAACAGCAGATATTTTATTGCCGTTAAAGTCAGTAGCAGGTTTTTAATAGCCAGAACATTTTGTAACTCAGGCTTTTCATAATCCAGGCCTGGGGAAGTCAAGCATTACCTGTTTGTAGCTCCTCAGGGGTTGCAGAGATCCTGCCAAGGTTGACCACCTCTGGGGAGGCTCCCACAGCCGTGCCCGATTGGGGTGTACTACCAGCTCCGACCCACCACTGCTCTGCTGGGAGGGGGAACCCTGAAAACATCACTCCACGCTGAGGGTTCCTAGTGGGGTCCGGGACTTCCTGCACTCTCGCTCACACCTATTAATCAGGTCCAGACTCCGCAGCCAACTAAAGATGCCTGCGTGGACACCATCCTTGCACCCACGCCCACCACAGTCTCTCCATGGGAGGACAGACCCCTCTTCCTACTCAGTCCCGCAGCTTGGATGAGAGGTAGCCAGCTCCCTGTCTCTGACTGTGAAATCAGTATGAGCCAATCAGAATGTTCCATCCCCCAGCCTCAGTGATTGGTTCAAAGATCATCACATGACCTATTCCAGGCCAATGAGAGTGATAACCAGGGCCTGTCAGGGGAGCTACAAGGATGGTTCAGACACTCTCAGTGAGGTCTGGAGCTGTGGCAGCTGTTTTGCTACCAAGAAGAGCCTAAGTGACTGGCAGTGAGGTTACACAGCACTGAGGTACAAGGCCAGTGCTGAGGAGGTGGAGGAGGAGAGATGTCAGATTCTTGGTGACATTTGGGCTCCTGGATCAAGTAGCAGCTGAGGCTGAACTATTTACATACTTCACACTGACAGAGTCAATACGGGTCTCCTGGTGGTTTAAGTTGGTTTGGGTTAAATTTTCAATCACTCGAAACCAAAGGAGTCCTGGCTGATAAACATGCCCTCTCTTCCAGACACCCGCTAGGGTTCTCAGTTACTCCTCTGCCCTTCCAGCTTTCACCCCACCCATAATCACACCAAGGCACTCCCACCTTTTTTGTCAATATGTTTTTGGAGAACAAGTGGTGTTTGGTTACATAATAAGTTATTTAGCAGTGAATTCTGAGATTTTGGTGAAACCATCACCCGAACAGTGTACACTGCACCCAAGGTGTACGCTTTATCCTTCAGCCCCTCCCACTCTTTCCCTCGAGTCCCCAAAGTCCACTGTATCATTCTTATGCCTTTGCATCCTCACCATCTTTGTTTTCTTCTACTGAACTCATATAAATCTTGACTATCCTAAGCCCAGACTGCTCCACGCCCACCCCCCTGGGGTCCTGAGCCATAGACTGGCTTGGGATCTTCCAGAAGCGTCAGGTAGGAAGCAGAAGGTGGCAGGCTGAGCCTTCTCCTGTGTGCCCTGGACAGAATGGGCACTCCACCACAGTCACCAGGAACGCGTTTCTTGCCCTGCCCAGCTGACTTCTAGCCATTTGCCAAGGGGTCTGGAATTCCACCGATGGGTCTTTGCCCAGTGCTTTCCTTATCTGTGTTAAGAAGAGGTGATTTTTTTTCTGTTAGGCATCATGTTTCAGTCTTCCGGAAGGAAGGCTGTGTAGATTTCATAAGCTGCCTCTCAGAAGAAAGCCTTGCACACCCTATTATTCCTTTTGCAACCATCCTCTCCTCCCCATCCTCACCTTGGGTAACTTCTCAGATCTACAGCCAAACGTCGCTGTCCCAGGCATGTCTCTCGGCCTCCTTATCCCCCCAGACATGCCCCTGGTACCCACGTTCAGATCCTTGTGTGCTCAGCAGACTGTATTACCTGTGTTAAGAACCCAGCCTGCTGTCCATGACAGGGGAGCCCCAGGGTGTTTGATGTTGCACAGGTTTGAGGTTGACTCCCCTGCACTCCCTCAGTCGGCCTTGCCCTGGAGGGAGGGATTCCTGGCCTCCTCTTCATTGCGCATGAGGGTTATGAAGCCCAGAGGCCCAGAGTGACCAGGCGCTTACCTAGTGCTCCCACTCCAAGTCAAGGCGCCCCCTGCAGCTCGCCATGTGTGTGCCTCAGAAAGTGCAGGAAGTGTAAGGGTATCTAGACACCCGGAGCCAGGAACAGGACACCCAGAGCAGGTGGAGAGTTAAAGAGACACAGAAATGAGCTACTGCCAGGTCCTACGGCCAGCATCAGCTGAGCTGCACGGTGGCCACCCTAGCATACTCACAGCAAGCGGGGCCAGCCCAAGGGCCCCCAGCAAAGCACCCGGGACTGTAGGTGCAGAGGGCACTGCCCAGACCCTGGGAAACTTGCCCCATGTCTTTTTTTCCAGGCACCATGCTTGGCCCTGGCAGGGAGCTGGGGACTGCCCGTGTCTGACCCCCCCCTGGAATCTCCATCGTGTTACTACTTATCCACCTGCCCCCACCTCCTTGCCGCCCTTCACAGCGACCGCTCCCAGGCCCCTTCCCCCGCCACAGCTGCTGTCACTGCCAGCCTTGCTCCTGCCGAAACCCCGGGAGGGTGCCCTGCCCTTACGTGCTCTTCGCACAGTCTGGGCAGGCCCTCGGCGGCTGGGGAACAGATTCAGCAGACTGTGCAGAGCCTGTCATCTCATTCCAGAAGCCCAGCTGGCCAGGGACTGGCATGTGCAACCTCTGATCTATGGAATTGCTTGTTCACCCCAGCATCCTAGGACTCCACAGGTCCCAGTGCCCCGCGGTGACAGAGAAAAGGGATTTACCAATCCACTCATTCACTCCTTCATTCATTAAGAGCATAGAATAACCACTTGTTCCATTTCTGTCGCTCTCATTAGCCATAAACTCTGTGACAGCAGTGACAATGACTCCTTCTATTATTATTCTATCCCTGTTGGCTACCTGAGTGCTGGGGGCACCCAGCAGAATTTTGTTGCTGTTAATACTGAATATTCCTAATAAAATATTTATTTAGTGGATGAAGAAATATAAATGCATAGATGAATAGATGGATGGTGGATGGATGAATGGATGGATGGATATGTGGATGGGTGGAGGAGGAAGGGAGGAAGGAGGAAAGTAAGGGGAGAGAAGAGAAAGGCTAAATAAATGGTTGGATGGATGGTTGGATGGATGGATGTGTGGATAGGCAGATGAAGGAAGGGGATGGGTAGGTAGTAGATGGATGGATGGATGTGTAGATGAGCAGATGAAGGGAGGGATGGGTGAGTGGGGGAGATGGATGGAAGATGGATGGATAATGGATGGATGGATGGATGTGTAGTCAGGCAGATGAATGGAGGGATAGCTGGGTGGTGGATGGATAGATGCATGAATGGATATGTGGATGGGTGGGTAGAGAGAGGGAGAAAGGAAGAAAGGAGGGAGAAAAGAGAAGGGGCTAAATAGAAGGACAGAAGGATGAGAGGATGTGTGGATGGATGGATAGATGGAATGAGCAAATGATACCTTCTATGTGTTAGGCCTTATGAGGACTATGGAGTGGAGCCTGGACAAGTCTCCTCTAGAAAGGAAACGGCTCTATACCTGATACCCAAACTGAGAGCAGGAAGAACACAGTAGGTGCCCCCATGGGCTATCGTCTTGCAGAGAGGTGGCAGGAGAATTCAGAGAAAGGGAAAAGGAAAATTCAGCATCCATTATAATATTCCTTGACATCTAGTAAACTTTCTCTTGGGCAGTAGGGCTCTGTTAGCTTAGGGAGATAGCTTTAGTCCTTTCTAGGAAAATGAATGCTAAGGGATAGAGGAGCTACTCTAGCTGGAGATCCTTCTGATGCAGCTTCCTTGGGCCCAAATCCATTCTGAACCTCATAGCTCAACAGTCCTGTCTTCAGGAGTTTTTCTGTAGAGCCTCGTTTCCTAAAATCCTAACCTCTCCAGAAGCTAAGGGTCCCCTCCCATGTTTCAGAAAATAAAATAAAGTAAAAATAGTCTAAAAGGGCCTTACAGATCTGCGCTCCCAGTTGCAGGCACCCGCATATCACCTTCCTGATGCTTTCTGCTATAGAGTTTGCTATAGCGTACTGCAATAAACCACCTTCACATTTTTTGCCATGTTTTTGTACCCCTGCTAATATTTTTTTAATTAATTCACTATTTTTTACTTTAATGCATTTAAAAGGAAACTATATCATTACCCTAAATGGAAATTTGTATCACTTGCTCTAAATTAAAGGTAATTATAAAAATAAATAAAATGAGAACAATGTTATTAAATTCTGGCTGAATGCTGCTCCCTGTAGCTGGCTCTGGCCTGGGGCCCGCTCGTGTGTACAGAGGGAGGCTGGCAGAGGTAGAAGGTGCTAAAGACACACGGGGGGCTGGAAGGGACTTCTCTCCTGGAAATCCCAGGGAGCATGACAAGGGTCAGTCTCTTACCCTATGACTTAGGTATCTTACACGGGGGTCTCCATATCTTCTGAAGTTGCGAGGCCAGGGACAGTGGCTCACACCTAAGATCCCAGCGCTGTGGGAGGCCGAGATGGGAGGATCACTTGAACCCAGGATCATCTGAGACTAGCCTAGGCAACATGGTGAGACCCCCATCTCTACAGAAAATTTTAAAATTACCAGGCTTGGTGGTATGCCTGTAATCCCAGCTACTCAGGAGGCCAGGAATTGGGAGGCTACAGTGAGTCCTGATTGTGCCACTACATTCCAGCCTGAGTGACCAAGTGAGACCCTGTCCCTAAACAGAAATTTAAAAAAAAAATGAAGTCACCCTGGGCACCACCAATGGCCTGTTTCTCCCTGGTCAAGACGGGCTATCACTCGAGTAATATTATAATGGATACTGAATTTTCCCCTTCCCCCTTCTCTGAATTCTCCTGCCACCTCCCTGCGAGTGTATAGCCCGTGTGTGCGTGGCGGGACCTACTTAGTTCCTCCTGCTCTCAGTTTGGGTATCAAATCTTGACCCTCTTCCTTTTATCAATCAGGATCTTCAGGCCACAGTAGATTAGGATCTTCTTAAGAAGTTCTGAGTAAATGAGAGTTTTCCTCCTCATTAAAGAAAAAAAGTAATTTAAAAATCTACTGACTTCTCCCTTCTCTGCACGCTGGGTCCTCTCCATACCTATCCCTGACCTTCACTGCCTCCGAAGCCCAGAGGATCCTGTCTCGGTCAGGAGTCTGCTCCATTTTCAGGGAGCACAGATGTCCCAGAGGGACAGCTGGTGACAGGTCCCTGCTTCCCTCAAAGCCACAGGAAAGGAGAGCCCTTTCTGCTGCACAACTTCAACCTCAGCGTGTGAGTGAAAGAGAACAACAAAACCCACTGAAAAACACACACGTGCAAACCACACGTTCGTCTTAGGCAGGCTGAAGTTCTAGTCGTACCCAGAACCTGGCCCAAATGGATGATTCACACCTTTTCCTCTAAGATAAAGACTCCGAAAATAGCACAACAGTTCTGAGGCTGCATCCTGAAAACCGACCTTGTTTTTCTCTTTCAAGAGAGGAATATTTCAAATATCAGTGAAATCTTTATAAGAACAACTAAATAGATGGGATTTAGCTTCACAACGAACTGCACTCTTTCTTCCTCTCAGAGGGCAAAAAAAGAGAATTTAGGATTTTTTTTATAAAAAGATTTTGTTTTTCCTGATATTGCCTGAGCTGATGCTTCTGGCGCTGGAGATTAACTGCGCGGCAGCCAGGCTTGTTGTAATTAACACACAAGTAGCAGCTCCACTTCCTAGTAATATATTTTTCTAAGACTTTGATGATGCTAAGAGATTTTGAATCCCACATTGCAGACTTTGAAGAAAATGCATTGGATAGAGACACCGTAGATGAAATTGAAAATAACTCAGGTTTAATATGCCTCCCCAGGAGGCTTCTGGAAAGAATGGGTTAAAGGTATTTGTACACACGGCACTGTGGATTGGGGTATAAGGAAGTTGGTCTTGCGGGACCTTCCAAGACATAAGAGACGTGATCAGGCCTTCTTCTTTGGGGGTGTTTTGGCCCCTAAGTATCTTCTTTGGTCTCAAACATAAATGGCTTCCTTAAAGGATTTAATTAATTCTTAAATGTGCACAGTGCCCGTGAGCACAAACATTAACTTGTTAAAAGCATTAAGCCAGATTCTGTTCTCAGCCACGCACAAGCAGTTCCCCGTGACATCCCTGGGAGTGTCACGTGCAGGCTGGGTCCCCGCAGATGCCCTGTACCTTTTCTGCCCAGCGCGCAGCCTGCCCATGGCTCCTGTAAGCACCGGGCAGTGACTCATCCCCGGACCGGCCGCTACAATCTGGCCTCTCCTCCAGCCCCTAGAAGCAGCACCCAGGTGGGGACTCTGTCCCCTCCTGCTTTGCTGTCTTTCCCCTTCACTGAGATTCCCCAGGCTGCTGATGGCTTCTCCGTGCCTGGCAAGGATGTCATGGAGCAGAGGACACGTTGGGAGTCCTGCCTGGATGGGGAGAGCCATGGTGAGAGAAGCCTCATGCCGAAGCCTCCCCAGATGGGAGCACATCAGGAGACGGAGCATGCTGTCTCTTCTCGGACCCATGCAATCCTCCTGCTCCTGCAGGTTCCCCACACTGCTGGCCCATTTGCACATTCAGCTCTCGTCTTATACACAGCCCAAGTTTCCTTTATCTGTCTTGGGCAGAATCTAATTTAAAACAGCAGAAACAACATTGATCGTTCATAAAATTAGCCATGCACACACACACATGTGAATACATGCATGTATGTGTTTGTAATGATGATATATGCTTCTGGTTACAGAGAAAGAGCATTCTTAGGAAGCACTGGAAGGAGTGAAAACTGGTATATTTTTTCTGAAAGCAGTTTGGCATTATAGATCAAAAACCTCAAAAATATTTATAAACTGTGACTCAGTTTTCCACTCCTAGAACAAACCTAGAATGCTATCAGCAATAAAGACAAAACTGTACTGAAATGCTATTTATAGTGAGCAAAAACACAGATGCCCCAAATGTTGAAGAGTAAGGCAATGGTTACATCAAAGCCACTAAGGAGTGCTCTGCCTAAAACATCAGGCTTTCAAAAGACATTTCAGTGGATGGGAACATGCCCATAACATTTCCAGGGAAGGACGAAGCTATGGTTACAGTCTTATCCCAGTTCTGAAAAGAAAAGAACATATAGGCATAGAAAATAATGAAAGAAAAAATAACAAAACGTTATTTCTGGGTGGTGGGACCAATGCTCTTCTGAATGCTATTGTGTATTTTCCAAATTAGTTCATGGATACGCATCGTTTCTCTAATCAGAAAAATACTAAGTTACTTCTGAAGGGAAAATTAAAATAAAAGAAAATCCATCCTCATTCAGCAGAGACCAATCTTCAACACTTAATTTTAAGAGAAAATTTCTGGTAACTGACCATATATCTAGTCTGGACCAAAATTAAGTAAATAAGAGTTAAAAATAATAATAACCATTAGAACAATTCAAGCATCTTAATTGCATAATCTGAAAGAAAGTGACTCCCAGAGGTGACGGTTTAGTGATCGTGGCATGAAGGAAATGGGTACCTCCCGAGATGGCACATCATCATAGATACCCCTTCCAACCCCACCTTCAGAGGGGCCACCTCTGCCCATCGTCACAGACCCCTAGGCAGAATGCCCAGTATACATGCAGACGTTCCAAAAACGTAACTGAAATGAGTAAAGATGCTACTTCACATCTTATGAGGAAGGGCACACAAGTTTATTTTTTCCCCTGAGATATTTGAAATTTTACAAAAAACCCTGGAAGTCCAAATAGTTCTGTTAAATTCAACCATCACTTACTAAGCATCCATCATTTAGATTCAACAAAACTAAGAGCATTAAGTTAATTTCTTCTCATCCATGCTGCCCTCACGGTGGGAATGAGTGAACGCGCTTCACCTGGGAAAGGCTCCCTTCTCCAGAGAAGAGAAGAAACAACACAGTGAGTAGCTCAGGGAAGCCTCCTTCATTTCAGAACGGGACACCAGGAATGCTCCATCAATGTCAAAATTGATGACGGAAGATTTAAAAATTGACCACAATAGGCCAGTGAACAAATCGACATGATCATTTTGATAGATGTCAAAATCCTCCAGTGAAATTGGGTATTCGTTTCTTATTTAAAAAAAAAAAAAAGAAAGAAAGAAAGTTGGTAATACAAAAATAAGATCATGAAAATACATTTACATCAAAACAACCCAAGCTGGGCATGGTGGCTCATGCCTGTACTCCCAAAACTATGGGAGGCCAAGTGGGCAGGATTCCTTAAGCCCAGGAATTCAAGACCATAGCAAGCAACATAGCGAGACCTTGTCTCTAAAAAAAAAAAAAAAAAAAAAAAAAAAAAAAAAAAAAAAAAAAATAGGCTGGGCATAGTGACGTGTCACCTATTTGGGAGGCTGAGGTGAGAGGATCATTCATTTCCAGGAGTTCAAGGCTGCAGTGAGCTATGGTTGTGCCACTACAATCTAACCTGGGTGAGAGAGCAAGACCCTGTCTCAAAAACAAAAACAAAAAAAATCCTACCCCCCAAAACATGCCTTGTGATAAAACATCAGAGACATTTTCATCAAAATTAAAAACGAACTAAGGATGTAAAGATTCCCCATCAGCACACCTCTTACCACTTGTTATGGAGGTTGTAGCTAACGCAAACACAATTAAATAATAACTACAAATAGTAGAAATAAGGAAACCTCATCGTTTCTTTCTAATGGTATGTTTGTATTTAGACAATTCCACTAAATCTTAAAACCCAGAAAGTCAAAATTTCAATAAAATTTGCAGTGGATTGCATCAAGGTAGAAAACTAAACACATTCACCCTTCTTCTCTGCCACCTTAAATCCCTGGAAATGGCATAAAAGATGTTTTTTCACACAGAATAATTCCCTAATGGCATTAAAACAAGAAGCAGGTCATTGGCATGCCAGAAATGCTGAGATATTCCCAAGGATGGAAAATAGATGAAATCGGGGGCTGGGCACGATGGCTTATGCCTGTAATCTCAGCACTTTGGGAGACCACAGCAGGCAAATCGCCTGAAGTCAGTAGTTCAAGACCATCCTGGCCAATATGGTGAAACTCTGTTTCTACTAAAAACAAAATGCAAAAATTAGCTGGGCGTGGTAGCATGTGTCTGTGATCCCAAGTATTAAGCAGGCTGAGGCAGGAGAATCATTTGAACCTGCGAGGTGGAAGCTGCAGAGAGCCAAGATCATGCCACTGCTCTCCAGCTTGGATGACAGAGTGAGACGAAAGGAAGAAAGGAAGAAAGAAAGAAAAGAAGAAGGAAGGAAGGAAAGGAAAGGAAGGAAGTAGGGAGAAAGAAGAGAGAGAGAGAGAAAGAAAGAAAAAGAAAAAGAGAAAAAGGAAGGAAGGAAGGAAAGGAAAGGAAGGAAGGAAAGAAGGAAGGAAGGAAAGAAGGAAGGGGGAGAGAGAGAGAGAAAGAAGGAAAGAAAGAAAGAGAGAGGGAGGGAGGGAGGGAAGGAAGGAAGGAGGGAGGGAGGGAGGAAGAAGGAAAGGAAAGAAAGAGAGAGGGAGGGAGGGAGGGAGGGAGGGAAGGAAGGAAGGAAGGAAGGAAGAAAATAGATGGCATCAGATCCATAGACATAGGCCAAAGAACAGGCTCAAATACACGTAGGAAAAGAACTTGAAAATAATGAGCCAATCCATAAAACTCAAAAAGGAAAGTGCAGTGATGGAGGGAAACCTCATCTTCAAAGCCAAGCACCAAGTATTATCCAAGACTCTAAGAATATGAATCACCTAACAAGGAAAATGTCCTAGAGTGAGGACAGGGGCCTGGAAAGACAGAGGAGAGAGTTTAAAGTCGTCCCATCACTGTGGTAGGGAAGAAGATAGCAGGGCCACCCACTAGGAAGGCAAGCACCTGAGTCTCCCATGACCAGAGAGAAAGCCTGCCCCTCTTGCCAGGTATGACGGGTAGGGCAGGGAGGAGGCGAGTGAGTCCCAGCCTGCCTATTTTCCTGCTCACATATCCCATACTGCACATCCTAAAATAAGTCTGACAATCCCAGAACCCTCCACAGTAAGAGCCAGTAAGCATCCCTTATATGCCAGCCTGATGGGGTAACAGACCTAGAGAACCACAGAAGAATAACTGCCAGGCACCCATACTAAGCCACTGGTCGTCTTTTCACAAAAGCAAATACAAAACAGCTCACTACACATGTGAAGGAAGCTAAAGACACAACAAAGAAGAACCAAGGTATACCCAGAAGAAAAAAAAAGGAATTCAGAGGATGAAAATAATTTAATAAACAATTCTAACTAGTATCTTCACCAAAAAAAGAGAATATTGCAACCATTAAAAGAGAAATGACTGACTGGAAATAGAGCCATCAGAGAAGGAAAAGACAAAAAAGTGTTGGAAATTCAAAATTTGATTGCATATATTTTCTTGAAAGCTCAACTGAAAATCTAGAAGCTGAATAGACACGGTCCCAGACATGCTGAAAGTAGTATAAAAATAATAAAATGGAAAGCATAGGAAAAAAAAATAAAGGACATGCAGATATAATTCAAAGTGTCTAATACCCATTTAGTAGAAATTCTAGAAAGAACAAACCAGTTAAGGAATAAAAAATTATGATGATGATAATGATGATGATTTTTCAGTCTGTAGACTGAGAAAAATAAAAAGAGTTAAGTTTGAGAAAATCTCCCTGCTGATGGAAAAACTTCTGGAAAAAAGAATTCACATACTGTCATATCAAGAAGAAACTTCCAAATTCTAGAAAGAAAGTGGAAAAAACAATGCTAGAGGGAAAAAGAGAGGAGAAGAAAATAAGAAGAGGAGGAGGAGGAGGAAGAAAAATAAGGAGGAGGAGGAGGGGGAAGGGGAAGGAGGAGGAGAGGAGAAGCAGAGGAGGAGGAGGAGGAAGGGAGAAGGAGGAGGGGAGGGGGAGGAGGGGGAGAAGGGGGGAGGAGATGGGGAGGAGGGGGGGAGAAGGGGGAGGGGAGGGGGAAGGGAGAAGGGGGAGGAGAAGGGGATGAGGGGGAGAAGGGGGACAGGAGGGGGAGGAGGGGAGAAGGGGGAGGGGAGGGGGAGGAGGGGAGAAGAAGAAGGAAAAGAAAGAGGAGGAGAAGGAGGAGGAGGAGGAGCAGAAGCAGGAGAAAGAAGAAGAAGGAGGAGGAGGGAGGAGGAGGAGGAGGAGGAGGGAGGGAGGAGGAGGGGAGGCAGAGGCAGGAGGAGGAGAGGAGGAGGAAGAAAACAGCTCCCCTACATAAGAATGAGAATTGGATTGTCATCAGACTTCTCATTGACAACACTGGATGTTTCAAAACAGTCAGGTAATATTTTCAAAGGGCTGAGGGAAGTTATTGTAAACCTAGAATTCTATAAGTACCATCAAGTAGAAGATAAAATTACAGATTTTCAGATATAAAAGGACTCAGACTCACTCTGAAATCATTAAAGATTTTACATGACAGACAAAATTTAAAAAGTGAACCAAAGGTCAGTTTAAATGTATATTTAAGTTCAAATAATGGGTAGTGCATAATGGTTTTTACAAAGTCTGGAATTAAAATCACAGATCATTTTCACATGAAGGAAAGGCAAAGAATGTGGGACTGGGATGGGTGACAGGTAAGGCTTTGTCTTGTTCAAGGGAGGATATGGGTGCTGGGTGCATATATGCACACACACACACACACACACACACACACACACATTTAAAATATGTATTAGAAATTAGGCATTCCCATTATGTGACCAAACCCCAGGTGTATACTTTTTAAATCAGAAAAGAAAAAAACAAAGAAACAAAATTTCATCCATGCAATAATATAGAGAAAACTTCATATGCCATGAAAAACAGACAACATAAGAAAGATAGCAAAAATAAAAACTAAACATGTTAGTAAACTTAATAAATGTTAATAAAAAGAATTTCAAACACTGGATTAGGGTAAATATATGCCCACCATTCCCCAGTTTTATACTGTTTATGTGAGAACCAGTTTCACATAAAGGTTGAAAATATAAGAATGGAAAAGACATATACAAAGCAATGTCAATAAAACAGAAGTAAATATTGAAATATTAGTATCATATAAAATATGATTTGAAGCCAAAACATTAAATAGGTACAGGGGATTTTTATGTCAAGAAAGAATACAGTCTATCAAAGAACTTCAAGGAGCAATCATAGTGATAAACTTCTATGCACCTAGTAACAAAGCTTTAAAATACGTAATGCAAAAGTGAGTAATGTAATGCAAAACTAACAAATTCATCATGAAAAAGGTTACTATGCTTTCCACAGATAGGAAATTGAATTTTAAAAATTAAAGTAGAGTGACAGAACTCCATACCCAAAGGAAAATATGAATTCTTTACAAACGTCTATGCAATATCTAAAAAATGTTACATGTATAGGAACATACAAAAATACCTCAATAAGGTTCCAAAACATAGAAATCTTATTAACTACATGTCTAAATTAAAAGTAAAAACAAAGCAATAGCAAAACAAACAAAAATTCTAGAATATGGTTAAGACAATAGTCAAATGAGACTTTAGAACCTTTAACGTAATAAATAGAAAGTGACAAGAATTGAAAACAAATGAACAAAGCCTTCAATTCCATAAACTAGGGAGGCGGGGTAATAAAACTAAACCTGATGAAAGTAAGAAGGGATTAATAAAAATAACAGCAGACACTAATTAAATAGAACCCACTCCACACCCTTTTCCCTAAAAGACTCATTCAGTACAACTAAAAACTGTTTCTTTGAAAAGACCAGTAAAATAAACTTGGCAAATGAATAAGAATAAAGAGAGAAAACACAAACAACATGGGATTGAGGAACAGAATACAAATTCAGATACAAAAGACATTTAGAAATTATAATAAAATACAGAACAACTTTAAACCACTAAATTTGAAAATCTGCAGTAAAATAAACGATTGCCTAAAAAATTATCAGATATAACAATGAGAAGTAACATACCTGAATAAAATAACTGTAGAAAAAAATTAATGAACATTTACATTTTTTAAAAAGCCTCATCAGTTTTATATTCATAGTTTACCAGACCTTCAAAGAAACAGATTATCTCTATGTTTATAAACTATTTCAGAACACAGAAAAGATAGAAAATTTCTCATGTGATTCTCTGAGACTAGGATAGTGCTATGAGATATAGCATACAAGACAAAAGAGAAAGAGGGGAGGGAGGAAAAAGGGGAAGAAGGAGAAGGGGGAAAAGGAGGGCAAGGATTGCTGTTACTACTACTAAGCATTAACATAAATATCTTACATAAAATATCAGTGAACTATACAGTATATTCACATAATTCATTAAAGAACAACTGGAGTTTACCCCCAATAATTCAAGATTCATTAAACAACAGGAAATCTACTAATTTACGGTATTCATATCTTGTAAGAGCATAATATTATATCAACAATATCCCAAGATCACTTGATAAAATTCAATATTCCTTCCTGATTTATAAAAATATTTGGCCATTTAGCCAAATCACACATTATATTTAATGGCAAAATATTGGAATTATTTCTCTTAAAGCTAGCAATGAGACACTGTGTCCTGGAAGTCTTAGTCAATACAAAGTGAATTTTTTGGAAAAAATAAATAAGAAGTTATGAGTTATGATTATTGATAAGGACCAGGAAAAACTGTCATTATTCACAGTTGAAAATGACTATACCTAAAAGATCCAAAGAATAAAGTATAAAACTGTCAGTTCTAATAAATGTGTAGTAAGACATCAAAGATAAAATCAGTATACTGAAAATGATTATTTTCTTATATTAAAAAAAAAATTGTAAGTTGTCAGAGGAAACTTCAAACACCTAGGATAAATACAATAAGAAATGGGCAAGATCTATAAAAGTAAAATGTAAAACTTTACAAAAAGGCATAAAACAAGATCTGAATAGAGCTATACGATGTTCATGGATGAAATGTGATATTTCATCCATGTGATATTGTAAATACATAAATTCTCATTAATCTGTAAATCTAAGTCAAATTATCAATAAGATCATCTATCAAACTTAGCAAGTGAAATCTAAAATTCATCATTTAAAAATGTGATAATTGTCAAGCAAATTTTAAGAAAAAATAGACAGCATGTGTACTATCAAATCAAAATACAATAAAACTATAGTAATTGAAATAATGTGTATACAAATAGTATATAGAAGTAGACAAAATATGTCAAAACTATGGTAATTGAAATAATGTGTATACAATTAGTATACAGAAGTAGACAAATATGTCAATGAACCAGGTAGAGAGAAGCCCCAGAGTGACACATGGTTTTGATAAAGGTGATGATTCAGATATAAAAATAGACTGATCAGTAAGCATATTCAGACAATAGGCTATTCATTTTGAAAATACATCACACAAAATGACTTCACACAAAAATAGTTTTAAAACTAAGACATCATCACTAAAATCACAGGAGAATTTTTTCATAATCCATGGTAAAGAAGATTCAATGTCGTTAATCAAAAAGCAACATAATTTTAAAAATTATCTGACACACATAAAATATGTGTATTAATATATAAAAAGCTCTTTTATATCATTTAGGCAAAGAACACATAATCCAATAAAATGTGCAAAAAATATAAAGACATTTTGAAATGAAGCCATATAAAATCATATAAATAGAAAATGTATCTTTAATTATGTGCTAAAGGGAATTCATACAAAAATTTAAAAACTTTGGTGTATCAGACTGCAAAAAACTAAAAAGCTTTATTTATACATTGTTGGTATGGGTTTGGGAAACTGACCGTTCTCACATACTATCTGCATAAAAGTAAACTGGTACACCCTTTTTAGAAAGCAATTCTTCATTCAATATCCATGAAAACTTTAAATGTGCATATGCATACCCTTCAACCTAACAATGCCACTTGGAGGCATCTATATTATATTCACATGTGTATGTGCCAGAATTTTATTGCAGCATTTTTTTTAATTGAAAAAAGAATAGAAATGTTTCGATCGTTGATCCATTGGAAAATACCTAAGTGGTTACGGTACATCCATAT
This sequence comes from Ateles fusciceps, assembly GCA_036589455.1. Lineage (NCBI taxonomy): Eukaryota > Metazoa > Chordata > Mammalia > Primates > Atelidae > Ateles > Ateles fusciceps. The sequence goes on from JAZHEH010001828.1 coordinate 4,657,056, forward strand.
CAGGAAATTTTGTCCAAGTTTAAGAGAATTAAATAGATCTCTATATTCTTAAATATATAAATGCCAGTGACAAATCAACACATATAGGATTTTGCCATGTTTGTAAAAAAACAGGAACTCCCTTATATTTGTATGCATTTGTGCATGTGCAGTGATAATGCCAATTCCATGTACAATCATTACCACTTGAGAACAGGGTGAAATTGAAGTGAAGGTGGGAGATTTATAAAAGACCTTCACTTTTTATTCTCTTTTTATTTGAAATGATGTTTTAAAGTTATTTTATTTATAAATTTCAAAGAACAAAAAGTAAATGGGGTTTTCCTATATATTTTATGTATCAGTTGGAAAATATAATTTTAAAATCTCATTAATAGAAAATTATGAATATGTGTGTGATGTGTGAATAGAAAATTTTATCCTAAAGATATACATCAAAATAAGCATTTAATGGATTAGAAATTTATATCTTGAAATAAAATCATAAATACATAAGGTGAATTTAGGAGTCTACTAATATATTAACGGGGTAGAAAATGATTTTCAAAGCATGACACTAAAGACAGTAAAGGAATTGATTAAAAGATTTGATCACTTAAATCCCTTTATCTCATTAGAAAACACTGTGTACAAAATTTTTTTGCAAGTGAAATACTTGGAAGAAACAATTAAAAGATGTGTATAAGACAAAGGGTTAATATCTTTGATGTCTGAAGAGAGGCTCCAGTTCAAAAAACAATTCAAATATCCAGAAGGAAAGCAGACAGAGGGTATAAAGAGGTATTTCACCAAAGGGAATTAGAGATATTCCATTAAAGACATGTATCTTTACTTCTATATAGATATCTACATAAAATATAGATGTACATACATATTAAGCTTGAGAAATAAAAAGTAAAATGAGACACTTTGCATATAAAATTAGTACAGTGTATCACTTTGTTAAATAACATTCAGCCTTGAAAGAATATAAGGAAAGGGACAAGGTCATTTTTTGTGTGGAGTGGTGGTGGTGGGAAGTGGGGTCATAATTTGACATAACATGCCTGAAGGGCAATTTGGCAACAGGTATTCTTTAAACGTGCATTCTCTTTAACCTGGCAATTCCACTTCTAGCAATTCAACCTAAGGAAATAATTAAGAATGTGTACAAAGATTTCCCTGAAATGATGTTCATCAAAGTGTCATTTATAAAAGTACACCTAGATTGCCCTTCTCCCTTGTCTGCTGCCAAGGGAGTAGGGAGCAGGGGGGCCAGGGATTCGGAAGGAGAAAATTAGGCAGAGTGTCTTCCAAGGATAACAACATAAGAAAGGAGCTCTGTAAGATTAGGAAGGCTTGAGAGGTCCTTTAGCAGAACAAGGTGATCTGAATCTCACAGGCCTGCTGCAGCCTATTGGCAGGAAATACACTCTCCAAGTTCAAAACCTCTGACTTTTATGTTATTCATTTTTTATTTATTCATTCATTTATTTAACAAATATTTATTGAGCAACTGCTCTATGCCAGACACCATTCTACATACCAGAGATGAATGTTTAGATAGAAAGATACGGATGAATGGATGGATGGATGGATGGATGCATGGATGGATGGACGGACGGATGAATAATAATGGATGAATGATGGATTTGTGGATGGATGGATGGATGGATGATAGGTGAAGGATAGATAGAAGATCAATGGATGGAAGATGGATGGATCGAGAATAATGGATGGATGAATAGATGGAAGGATAGATGGGTGGATAATGGATAGATAGACAGATGGATCAATGATGGCTGATGGATGGATGGCCATATGGATGGATAAATAATTACTAACACCCAAAAGAATAAAACAAAACCAGATTGCAACTGCGATGTGACCACCTTGATACCCTTCTTCCACTTACTTCCTCTGCCCTCACCAATATCCCGCCCAGCTGCTGAAATTGGCAGAGGAGAGAACAGCTCACAACTCTCATCAGAGGTCAAGAAGACTTAACGGCAGTAGAAAAGAGTGATGACTTTTTAATTCCTGGAGGAAAGGCTGTGGCCTGGACAAAGAATGCAGACATAGTCTTGAAGGAAAGAAGCTCAAGGGACAAAGGTAGTGATGCGGAGGGGGAGACTGGCTCACAAGGGCATGCTCTGGATACCACGCACTAATCAAAAATGGTGCAGACAAATGCTTAATACCCACGAGGAGACACTGGGAAGGTTAGGGCAGTGAAGACTTTGAGTGCAATTATCTAGAGTGCAACACCCAGATTTCCACCCTCCTCCCCATGATCTATAATGGCCTGGATTCAATCACCAAAAACCCAAAGCAAAAAACAGATTGAACTTCCTCCACACCTCTGTGCACACATGTACATGTGCCCAGGTACATGCATCCACTCATGGAAAAAGAAACACCACACATCTTTCTCTCATCCCACCTGTAATCCAAAAGCATATGCCTGAGACCCCTTCAGGGTTGGTGATGAGTTGGCAGAGGCAGGGACTCATGGTACCCAACACATCAGAGAAAACACAACTGATTTCATGATGACTGCTTTCCTCTAAACAAAGGGAACCCCAGTCACCCTCTGTGAGCCAAAGACAAGGAGCCTGGTCCCCCACATCTAACGAGAGAGGAAGAAAATTGGAAACTGTCTGTATTTCCACCCACAGGACTGGGTTACATAAATCAATCATGGTAGAGCCATGTGATTGTTTTGCACTCATCAAAAAGGGTGCAGAAAAATACATTAAATTCACTGGCTGGTCACAAAATGGTATGCAAAGCACAGTCCACTTTATGTACAACAACAAAAAGACAGAATACATATGCATAAGGGTCTGAAAGGAGAGACAGCTAAGAGCTGGTGTCGGTGATCACCCAGGGATGTCCATTCCTTTCTGGCTGCTCAGCTCCATTTTCTAATTTTTCAAAATCAACTCGTTATATAATGGTCAGAAAAATTAGCAAAATATCAATAGAAACAAAAAGAAGAAGCACCCTTTGTAGATTTTCAGCATTCTGGGCATCAGAAGGTCTATCTGTTGATCACACGGGACAGGGTAGGTCGGGGGAGGAGCAGAGTGGCGTTGTAGGGCTGACGCCTTGGTTCTGGTGATCCTTTATCCAGACACCTGCTGTGACCCCAGTAACAAGTCAGCGAAGTAACAGGCACAAGGAAGGCAGCAACATCTGCAAAAGCAAAATCTCCCCTCATTAAAGTCACTGGCAGGACCTGACCTGACCTCATTACAGTCAGTCCAGGGCCCACAGCAGAGACAACAGGGGTTGGGGATGCCCTCTGTCTGTTCTGTGAATCTCCTCTCTGCTTGCATCTCTGTCTATATCGGGGATCAAACATCTTTCCAAAGGTTATCACCATGAGAAACTGACAGGTAGCAACACCCAGTGAAACGCCAGCAAGTTGTGGTGGCCCCTGCGTTGAAGGAGCACACCTGCCACAGAAAACCTGTTCATTGGAGGTTGTCACACAGTCATTCCACAGACAGTCTCCAAGGGTCACTCTGTGTCAGGCACCAAGCTGTGCCAGCCCTGGCACATCGCTCAGCCCTTAAAAGGAAAACTGGCAGCACAGTTTCCCAGTATGGAAGCAGAGCTGGGAGAGGACCCCAATTACTGCTTAGATAATCCAAGTTTCCTCAATGCTTGGAGCTAAAAATATGCATTTCCTCTCTCAGCACTACACTTTGACTAGTTGCCCCCCTTTTTCGGTGCCCCTGCTAGGCTATAAATTCATGTGTTAGTGATGATTGCACCTCTCCTGTGTTCCCTGCACATGGAACAATGTATATTACTTCTAACATGGAAGACACTCAGGAACTCCTAACTTTAGAGATCCTCCAGGTCTGATAAGATAGAAACAGTGGCTGAGCGCAGTGGCTCATGCCCGTAATTCCAGCACTTCGGGAGGCCAAAGTGGGCGGATCACCTGAGGTTAGGAGTTAAAGACCAGCCTATTAAAAATACAAAAATCAGCTGGGCGTGGTGACAGGGGCCTGTAATCCCAGCTACTCAGGAGGTTGAGATAGGAGAATTGCTTGAGCCCAGGAGGCGGAGGTTGCAGTGAGCTGAGATTGCACCAATGCACTGCACTCCAGCCTGGGTGGGATTCAAGACTCCATCTCAAAAGAAAAAAACAGGAAGCAGTGCCTCTGCATCAACGGCATCTGCATTCTTCAGTAAGTAACGCCAATTTCCAGTAGGCAGGATGCACAGGTGGAAAACTATTTGGGTGCAACATCTGATCACACTGGTTCTGAAAATCTACCTTCTAGACCAGAACATTGTACCCATAAATAACATAGAGAGGCAAGGGAGAAGTGCAGTTTTAAATGATTTGGCACCCACCAAGAAGTTTTCCCTGGAAGATTCTGGTCTGATGCCTCATCAGACCCATCAAGCCTGAAGCCAGGAGCTAGGAGATGGTTTCCTGAGGTTCTGTTGAGCGGGATGCTGGGGTGTCAGAACCTACGGAGTTGAGGCACAAGGAGACCCCAAGTTCAGGGAGTAGCAGTGCGCTGTTATCATATATACATAGGTTTCGTCCACGGTTCCTGCCTCATAGCTGCCATGGTCCCTGTTAGAGTCTTTTGCTGTAATGTTGGCAGCGTTAGGCCTCAGAAAACAGAGTATTTCTGATCTTTTCCTGCCCTCCTTTCACCTGCCCCAATGCAGGACTCTAATCTCCCCCCATCTTTCTGATTTGGGGTCTTAAGATCCTCCCCAAAGAGGGTCTCACCCTATATGCTGAAGGATATATATGACATCATGAAGCTTCCCTAAAACCCAAGAGAACTGCATTCTGGGAGCTTCAGGATAGCTGAACGCATTGAGGTTCCTGGAAAGTGGTGTCCAGGGAAGGCATGGAAACTCCACATCATGTCCCGTACATTGCCCTGCGCCTCTCTTCATCCACCTCTTTTGTAATATTCTTTACAATAAACTGGTAAACGTAAGTAAATGTTTCTCTGAGTTCTGTGAGCTGCTCCAGCAAATTAATAGAACCCAAAGGAAGGGGTCGTGGGAACCCCAACGTGAAGCCGGTTGGTCAGAAGTTCATGAGGCCCAGACTTGCAACATGTGTCTAGGGTGGCACCATCTTGGGGACTGAGCTCTCACCCTCTGGGATCTCTGGGTAGACAGTGGCAGAATTGAATTGGGTGACACCCAGCTGGGGTCCACTGCTGGGTGTGTGGGGAGCACCCCCGCCCCAACATTTGGTCATAGAAGTCTTCTTCTGTGTTGGTGACTGTGGTTGTAGCGTGAGAAAGAGGAAAATCAAGGTTGGAGAATTTTCTCGAAACTCACAGCAACGGTAACTAACACGTTACTTACCAAGCACTCAGTCCTGTTCTAAGTGCTTTCACGTAATCCTCACAACTCTATCAACGAGTTTTACTACTACCATACTCATTTTATGGTTGAGGAAACTGAGGCACAGGAAATTAAATAATTTGCCTAAAGTTTCACATCTGATCACTGGATTGCTGGGACTGAACCCCAGATCTCCTGTCTCCACATGCCACACACCTCCCTACTGAGCCACCACTACCTTAAGTGGCCTGCAGCTGAAGAAACTGGAGTTCCAGGGATGCTGGGGTGCCAGAAAACAGTGACCCTCTGTCCCCCTCTGGCCTGTCCCAAATACAGAATCTACACAAAGGCTGTCTCCACATCTCCTTGGGGAGTCTGTACTCTGCACCCAGACTAGAAGCCTCTTGAGGGCAGGGCGGCCTCCTTTGTGCCCAGCCCAGGTCTGAGCACCAGGTAAGCAGGCCCTGAATGGGCAACACTGGCCCTACTCTACAGGTCTTCTTTGGGCCATCTTTCCTTGCAGGACTAGCAATAAGGAACATGGGAAGGAACAAATAGCATAGGGTAATGATGAGATTTCAAATGAACAGCAAAGAAAAAGAGAAAGAGAAAAAAGAAAAAAAGTAGAGGGGGAATGCTGAAGGGTTTAAATTGCCTGAATCCACCCATCAGTTCCCATGAGTTCTTCGGCCAAGTGGAGATTACATTTACAGTCATCACCAGATGTTCACTGAGAGCCTACTATGTGACCATCCCATCCCTGAAGGCAACAGCAGCCTCCCATCAAAAGCCCAGCGCAGACCCTGCTGTCAAGAGCACAGGAAGAAGAAGGGGGACAGCACGCCCAGGGACAAAGAGCAGCTGGACCCTGCACTTGGAGACTCTGGCAATAAAACTGCAGCTGAGTGCAGCAGCAGGCTGTGGAAGACAGCAAGTGGGTCTTCTTTCTAGAGCTGCAAGTCTGCAAGAGGCATCAATTTCATGAACTTCAATTAAGCAGACAACAGCTCACTTTAGTGTCCATGCACTAGCCCTCCACCAGCCCAAGAGCTGGATTTCAGCAGAAGAAGAGGGAAGCCTCTGTAGACTTCAATTTCTCCCTCCTGGACCTGATCGAAGACAGTCTTTCTTACCCAAATGCCGCAACGATGACAGTTTCCTCTGCTTAAGAAACTGGAAAAATAGAGAAACACATTCTTGTGCAGCCTTTGACCTTTGGCTCTCACTTTCCTTTTTTCAGCATTTTTTGGGGAAAGAGTTTAGATTTTCAAAGGCCTGCCTTGTCTTCGTTGCGCATTTTCCTGAAATGATGTAAAGAACAACTTCTAAAAATATTGTAATGCAGGAAAATGCAGACCCTCTGACTGTGCTCAGCGGTTTGTCTACAATCGCTCCGACGTCTGAAATGGCCAGATCGCATATGCTTTGGAGGCTGGGACTAACAATACGTTATTGATGCCATTTTAAGCAATGCCAGGCAGCATCTCGAAGTGCAGCTCATCAGCAGAGGTGTTCTCCTCCGCAAAGCATCCCTCCCCACCCCCTTCTGTAAGTGAAAGCCCAGAGTTGCAGGCATTCCTGCCAGGGGGCCAGTGCACGGCAACACCAAATGTAAACATTTATTCCTCGACTCCAGGGAGAAGTCTGTCGTGTCAGGCTTTGGGTTTTGGGCCTCACAATAAATCCTTTGTCTCTGCAAATGGCCAGGGTGGGGTGGGGGGACATTTTCCTCCGACTCAGTCTAAACAGGACAGCACTTCAGTTTAAATCAAATTTGTGAAAATTATATATACATATATATGTACATTTTTTTAATTTTAAAAAATGTTAAAAAGCAGGCAACACACATGTTTTTACAGTAAGTGATTGGGCTTATGAAGTAATATGACTCAAGACGCTTTGGAGGCGGCAGTTTGAGAATTGCATCTTTAAACTCACGTCAGCTGCAATTTGCAAGGTTTTAAAACACAGGAGCCTGTCGAGCCGTACAGGGTTCCTTGTGAAAAAAAAAAAAGCAAAGAGAAGGTGGCTGGGGAGAGGTAGAACAGGTTGTTTTCAATGATCAGTCTCCAGCACTTTCAGGAGAAAAGGAACGAATGCTGTTTCCTCCTAAAAGTGTAAAACGGAATATTCTTCTAGCCATTCTGAGACTGCCTTAGAAGTATTGCGCTGTTACAGATTTCAAAAGGTTAGCTTCAATGAACCTGACATCAGTGTAACCCAAAATAACCCATTCAAGAGAAAAGTAAGAAATAATTGCTGTTTTCTCTTTTTTTTCCCCCCCCCTCCGCTATATTGCTATAATGATTTTGCATAACAGATTGAACAAAGTGCTGTTGTGACAGGTGGTAGAATTCAGCTAGTAAGCACGGAGACAGGGTTCAATTTAGTTTGTGAATCCTTTAATTGTTGTGCAGCTAATTAAAGAAGGTTCTTTACACTCGCAAGTGTTTACCGTTGCTAGTATGCATACATGAAAAATTAAATTGTGCCTTCAAGGGCTGAGAACTATAGAAAAATCATAGCTGAGGCTGCAACATGCTTACCAGCTCAAAATAGCTGCTTTTCACAATTGGAATTTGTAAAACTTTTTGCTAAGCAAATATAGAGCTAATTAGAAGTGTTCGTTGGACCAATTAACATTTAAATAAATAAGCCATATTGCACATTTCACAGTCTTTATTTAATGATGCTTCTAACTCTTCGGAAAGATTCTCTTAAGTACAAATAAGTTGTCATAAAAATGAAAGATAAAAATAACCCCATAACAGTATATGCTATATTTTTCTTTTTGCCTTGAAGTCCTTTACTGAAACTCTGTACCTGTTATTGAAGAAGGAAAAAACACACCTACCACCCACAAATCTAGCTTTTCCTTTCGTCTTCTCTAGTTACCTTTCCCCCTCTTTGAATAGAAACAGAAAAACATATTTTATTACTATTTAAATTGTTATGTTAATTCTGTTTACTTACGGTTTTTACCCCATTATAGAAAAAAATCTGTTTCAGAAAATCCAACTTTAATCTGAGAATATGCGTGAGCAAGGAAACAATATGAAAAGAGACCCAAAACAGTGGTGTCTGCGGAACGTGGTAGAGAAAGCAGTGGGTAAAGTTCTTCACACGTGCTCCTATGTAGAGCAAACCCCGCTGTGGGGGTGCGCCCAGTTCCGGGCTCACATCCATTCTTGGTGGAGAGAGAAGTACTGGGGTATGGGGAGTCTAACTTGGACCTTGAAGTCCTTCTTTCTTATTTTCAAACATCAAGATACATAGACCAGACTGAAGCAGGAGGATCACTGAAGCCCAGGAGTTCCAGGCTACAGTGAGCTCCAGCCTAAGCGACAGCGTGAGACCGCATCTCGTAAAAGAAAAAAAAAAAATACATAGACCAATGGAACAGAATGGACATTTCAAAAGTAGCCCCGCACAGGTAAGGCCAATTGATTTTTGACAAGGATGCAAAAACAATTCAATGAAGGAAGGAGAGTTTTTTGCAGCAAATGGAGTTAGAACAACCGGATACCTATAAGCAAAAAAAAAAAAAAAAAAGAACCTTGACCTAAATTTCATCTCTTACACAAAGTGTGGAATACAAATGTAAATGTAAAGCATAAAACTATGAAACTTTCAAAAGATAATATAGGAAAAAAATCATAGGAACCTAGGCCCTGGGCAAATGGTTCTAGATAGGATACCGGAAGTAAAATTCACAAAAGAAAAAATTAATAAATTGAATTTCATCAAAATTAAATATTTTGCTCTGCAGAAAGTCCTGCCAAGAAGATAAAAAGACAGGCTACAGACTAGGGGAAAATATTTGCAAATCATATATCTGATCAAACACTCATTTCTAATATGTAGAAAGAACTCTCAGGCCAGGCATAGTGGCTCACACCTGTAGTCTGAACTACTCCCTTAGGAGGCTGAAGTGGGAGGATCACTCGGGCCCAGGAGTTCAAGGCTGCAATGAGCTACGATAGCACCACTGCACTGCATCCTGGGTGACAAAGTGAGACCTAGTCCCAGAAACAAAATAAAACCCCTCAAAACTCAACTGAACAGTAAATAAATAATATAATTAGAAAACAGGCAAAAGACACGGCCAGACATTTCACCAAAAAAAGAGACACAAATAGCAAATAAACACACGAAAATATGTTCAGCAGCATCACCCGTTAGGGAAATAGAAATTAAAAGTATGATGATATATCACTACATACTGATTAAAACAGTTAAAATGTTGTTCAAAATGACAATACTGAATGGTGCTGAGGCTGCAAACAACCTGATCTCTCAGGCATTGCTGGTACAAACGTAAGATGGTACAGGCACTCCGGAAAACTTTGACATTTCCTTTAAAAATAAAACATACCCTTACCATACAATCTAACAATTGCACTTCTGAGCACTTATATTAAAAAATAAACTTATGCTCACCCAAAACCCTGTATGCCATTGTTCACAGAAGTTTTGGCTATACCAGCCAAATTCTGGGAAGAAAAAAAAACAAAGCTCCTACAATCCATGCCATAGGGTGCTACTCAGAAATAAAAAGGAGGGAACTCTTAATACATGCAAAAGATGGATGGCACTCAAGGGCACTATGATGAATCTTAAAAAGCCAATGCCAAGGCTGGGTGTGGTGGCTCACACCTGTAATCTCAGCACTTTGGGAGGCCGAGGTAGGTAGATTGCTTGAGGTCAGGAGTTCAAGACCGGTCTAACCAATATGGTGAAACCCTGTCTCTACCAAAAATACAAAATTGAGCTAGGCATGGTGGTAAGCGCCTGAAATCCCAGCTACTCCGGAGGCTGAGGCAGGAGAATCGCTTGAACCCAGGAGGCAGAGGCTGCAGTGAGCCAAGATCGCACTGCACTCCAGTCTGGGTGACAGAGGGAGATTCCATCTCAAAACAAACAAACAAAAAGCCAGTGCTAGGGGTCATATACTGTATGGTTCCATTTATACAACATTCTCAGATTGAGAAAATTAAACAGATCAGTAGGAGGCACCAAGGACTAGGGGATGGTTGGGCAGGGAGGGGATATAACGGGAAATGGGTAGATGAGGGAGATCTTGGTGGCGAGGAGCAGTTCTGTATCATGAAAGAGGGAGTGGTTACAGAATGATCAAATAACACAGGACTGGCCAGTTACATTGTAGCGATGTCAGGTCCCTGCTTTTGCTATTATGTAGCACTACAGTTATCTAAGATGCAAGCAATGGGGAAAATCAAAGACATCTCTATACTGCCTTTGCAACTTCTTATCAATCTATAATTGTTTCAAAATGTGAAAGGGAAAAGGAAACTAAATACCGTTTAAAATCTTGTGCTATTTTGCTCTTACTTCTAACATCCTAGACCTGGCCTGTTTTGTGAGCTCTTCAGTTTGCCAATCACCCATTCTTTCCGTTAGGGTATTCTTCTCTCTCCTTCTCTCTGTCTCATGCCCATTTATTTCTGAACACTGGTTACTTTCTCACAGGGACGAGAGTCTTCTCAGATCCCCCATCTCCAAGCCCTAATACCTTGTAATTATTCAGAGGTCTTATTGTTGAGTTTGGCTTCTAGTACTGAAATCAAATTAACAGACGCCAATTAACATTTAAATAAATGAGGCAGATTAGTAAAGAATCCACAGAACACCAAACTGTAAGGGGTACGGCGGAAATGGCAATATAAAACAAAGAAGTGAAAGCTGAGTTTTTTTAAACTTTTTGTCTTGAGATAATTGTAGATTCACATGCAGTTGTAAGAAATAATAGAGGAATCTCATATACTCATCACCCAGTTTCTCCCAACGGTAACACCCTGCATAATGATAGATAGTTTGGCATTACAGCCTGGAAACTTACATTGATACAACCCTCCAACTTTATCCAGACCACCAATTTCACACGCCCTCATCTGTGAACGCACTGTGTGTATTTAGTTCTTGGCAATTTTATTGTGTGTAGATTTGTTTGACAAAACGGACAAGAGATGAGAGTAGGTGGACAGTCCTCACGCCAGGGAGTGTTCTTTACAGCAAAGTTCTCCCATTTATACTACAAATGCAGCTTTAGACATTGAACACCATGTGTTAATTAATCATGAGATTAAGGATACAAACTCAGGGGACAGGTAACAGCTTTTCCTATCACCTGAGTCTCAAGCCACCACCGTTGTCACTCCAGCCTCTATTATCCAAGCCCTGAAGTAACGAGTTCTAACAGGTAGTAAATGCTCAGGTTTGCAGCCATAGAGTTATAGGATGTGGACGGGCCAACTGGGAGCTCTGGGTTGCAGCAAGAAGCTGGAGTGTAAGAAGCAGATTGCAGGAAGGCACAAGTGCCTAGCTGGCCTGAGGTCAGGAAGCCCTTTAAAAGAGAGCCCCCTTGGCCAGGTGTGGGGCTTATGCCTGTAATTCCAGCACTTTGGGAGGCCAAGGAGAGAGGATCACTTGAGGGCAGGAGTTCGAGACCAGCCGTGCCAACATGATGAAACCTCGTCTCTACTAAAAATATATAACAATTAGCCGGGCGTAGTGGCACACATCTGTAGTCCCAGCTACTCGGGAGGCTGAGGCAGGAGAACCACTTGAACCCAGGGTGGGTGGAGGTTGCAGTGAGCCGAGATCATGGCACTGCACTCCAGCCTGGGCGACAGAGAAAGATTGCCTCTCAAAATAAATAAATAAATAAATAAGAGAGCCCTTTCATAGCAAATGGAGGCAGGACACATCTGTAGAAAGCTCCTCCTGTCCTTAGACTCACTTCCATACCCTCTTACCTGAAACTGCTACACTGTAACTATCGGCAGGTCTGCATCAAGTTTCTAAAAGAAAGATGGATGGAAGAGACAAATCTAAAGAAATTGCCAGCCAGGCACGGTGGCTCACGCCTGTAATCCCAGCACTTTGGGAGTCTGAGGAAAGTGGATCACAAGGTCAGGAGTTCAAGACCAGCCTGGCCAATATGGTGAAACCCCATTTCTACTAAAAATATGAAAAATTAGCCAGGCATGGTGGCATGCGCCTGTAATCCCAGCTACTCAGGTGGCTGAGGCAGGAGAATCGCTTGAACCTGGGAAGGGGAGGTTGCGGTGAGCTGAGATCGGGCCACTGCACTCCAGCCTGGGTCACAGAGCAAGACTCTGTCTCAAACAAAGAAACAAACAAAAATGATAAAAAAGTCCATACTAAAGAAAAATGATAGCGAAAAGTAGATATTGTGCTGCATCTCAGACTCATCCACATGAAGAGAGACACAGCTATTAAGATTGCATTTCACCACGGCAGAAGCAGAGCTTTTTGTCAAAAGAAAACATGGCGCTAAAATCCAATCACTGATACATTTTGGTGCAACATATGGAATCTCCCCCAGAAAAGGCACCCTGGTGGCCCTTCTTAGGCAGATAAACCAAGGTCTGGGTGACCCTGAGTCATCTTCCTGCAGGAGGGCACGGTCTTAACCAATCACTCTGACACATTCAGACCAGCATTCTACATCCACCAGCAGGACTGGGTTTTAATATTAAACTGCAACTGGCCCACCCCAAACCAGATGTGTGCCTTAGGGTGTCTGACTGTAGATGCTGCAAACAAAACCACAGAACGCCACTTCTATATCCTAGTTACTGGACATGCCCTTTATGGTATCCAAGATGGCACTTTGTCTGTTTGCAGACTATCTGATGTTAGGGTCATAAGCTACCTGTCCAGTCAGTTTCTTCTTTTATCACTTTTTATTAATATTGTGCCATAGATAAGATGAAAATTGGGAGCAATTAACGTTCATCTAAGCATTGGCTCTTTGTACACAATGAAAGCCCTAAGCCTAAAACTTCATTTGGTACAATGATATGAAGCGCAAACACATTAACGCAAATAACGATGACACTAAACTCTGAATATGCATTACGTTTATTTTGAGGAGTAACCAAGCTCACGAGCTGAGAGGGGAAGCAAATGTCCATGACACCGATACCAATGCTCCAAAACCAGTGTTAAAGGGTCAACCCCTTAAACAACCCTTCACATTGCATGATGGCTTACCCACTGCTTTTCAGATAAAGCCTAAAATCCTGCATCAAGGTCTCTGTGGTGTCACCTCGACCTTTCTCTCCAGCTCAGCTCAGTGTACAGCTAGCTCACTTGCACACTAGTTTGTACAAGTCCAGCTCACAAAGGTTGATTCTCCCTCGGAAACGTGAGGCTGATCTGGGAGTAGAGAAGCAACTTCTCAAGTGTAATTTCCAGATCACACTATTTACAGGCAGGGCAAACAATTAACCAGCAGAGAGGGAAGAAGACAGGGCCATGTCACTGGTTTCTTTCTCTCCGTGTGAAGGGTGTGGTGCTGCACAGAATAGAGAAGGGACGCTGAAGAAGGAGCTTCCTCTTGTGCAGCCGATCAGACGTAAGATATGCACCTGGCCCAGTCCTACACCTGGGTATGTGTGTGTGGCGGGGTAGGAGGGTAGCTGAGAAGTGGGAGTGGGAGATGGTTGTTTAAGGAAATGAGTATTGGCAAATGCAAATCTAGTAATTACGTGCCCACACATGCACTATCATAGTTAGACTCCTAACTACCCATTTGCACACACAATTACCCAATGTGTGAGGGCTCATCATGGATAAGTAGGCAATAGGTGAGCACATCTGTTGGACTGCCTTCAGAAAATCTCAGCAATCCTATAACAGAAGAGGGAGAAATTGAAAGTCCTTTAAGGAAAAGTCTTGGGACTCCTTACCACTTAAGGAGCCAACCAAGGGGGTCCTGTGTGTTCACTGTTACAGGCCTTGTAGCCTCCAGTATGAGTCACGGAGGCTTGGTCACTGATCTGATGTAGAGCTGCTTTTTTTCCATCTGTAAGTGCCCTCCCCTACCTTCTCTGCCTGCCCAGCTACCCCTGCAGATTCCGACACCTTTGGCTTCCACCTCTGGACCAAAGGCGGCTCTTCCCACACATGTTTCACATCTGCTGTTCTCTCCATCTCCTCTGCCACCACCCTGTCCAACACCACCAAACACCCAGGCTTCAACTCTGCCCACATGACCCCTTAAACAACATTCACATTGCATGATGGCTTACCCACTGCTTTTCAGATAAAGCCTAAAATCCTTCTTCAAGGCCTCTGTGGTGTCACCTCAATCTTTCTCTCCAGCTCAGCTCACAGCTTCCCCTTCCTCTGTGCCTCTAGCCCCACTCTGCCCACCTTTCAGCCTTCATCTTCACCAAGTTCCACCTGCCACGGGGTGTGTGCAACTGCTATTCCCTCTGCCTGGAATGCTCTTCCTTGAGCTGTTTCCCTGTAACCCCTGCCTGAGAATGCGATTCTGCCCCTAGCCTATGACCAGAGGCTCCATGAGCTCCAGACAGCTCTCCTTAAGGCACCTGCCAGAGCAATGATTTCACATTGGTTCATGTGATTCTCTGATAAATATCTGCCCCTCTCCCCCAGACGGTAAGCTCCATGAAGACAGGGATCAAGTCTATTTTCACTCATCATCCTATCTGCAGCACACAGTAGGTCTTCAATAAAGTCTTTGGAATAAGTGAATTGACCAGTGAGCATAGGAAGAAATGAATGAATCAGATCCTCTTCTTGGATGGCTTTGCTTGTGTTTCTTTTGATCAGATCAGCAAACAAGCCTCAGGGACTCATACATTTCCTGGTAGTTCTCATTTCTTCCCCCCACCCCTCATGTGAGCATGATGTGAGCAGGAGCCTCGACACAGAAATGAAGTTCCCTAAGTGGTTGTTGAATGAATGAATGAATGAGTGGATGGATGAATCAATGATAAGGGAACTGTTCTTGTTTCTCAGCACCTTGGATTCACATAATTCCCCGGCGCATATGACTGCTCCCCCAGAGATAGCATCAAACAGTAGGTGTCATTAATATGTGTTGACCAGATAAATGAATGAATGCTATCATCTTGTGCCCTACAGATCATACAAAAGTGGTTTCCAAAATGCCACTGAGTATTCAGCATTCACACAGTCCTACAGATCCACGGCACTGGTTTTATTTGAAGTTACCAAGCAATTTAAAAAATTAAATGAGCATGCACCCTGTCATATTTTGATCTAACTATGCACTAATTTTCAGGACAGAGAAAAAACAGTTAATTACTATTTTGCACCAGAGTCCTCTCCTTCCTTCTACTGTAATGTAATGTAGTCAAATAAGTAAGTTACTTGTGCAATTTTCATCTCTAGAAATAAAACAGCACTCATAACTCTTTGTTTGAGGGCTTAATTTTAGCTCACTTAAGAGCAGTTATCTGATGTAAGAACAGAGACACCCTAGAAAAATTGGAAATCACACAGAGAGTGGAAGGGTTGGCTCAGAAAATGCCATGTCCCAGGCTCAGCTGGGAGGTCGTGGCATTCTGGAGTTGGCAGCTGAGAGTAACCAGCTAACCGCAGATAATTGTTGCCGGGCGCTGGTGCAGGGCATGGATTCTGCATCCCAGGCCTTCCAAACCATCTCTGGCTACCCTGGCGTTGTCTCCACATGGGCGTGAACTTCACAAGGCTAAATTTTGTGGTCTCCTTAATGAAATCCCTTCAGTGGCTGCTCCTACCCTCCCTTTGTATTTTAGATTCAACCGCACAATCTTTCTGTCCCCCACCCCCCTTGCCCCAGGGGGATCTGTGGTTTCCTACTGGTCTCCTGCAAATTCTGGAGGAGGCCCAGGGCTGGGGCTCCCCCTAAGAAGAACTGGAATTCCCAAGGGAGAGGGTGTGTCTGAGAGTCCTCCCAAGGCACTCCCTTCTCCCCCACTGAGTCAAGGAAGCTGAGCACACTTCCTCTCTCCTCTGGTAACCAGCTCCGGTACCCAGCTCCGGTCTCCAGCTCCGGTCTCCAGCTCCGGACAGCCAGCTCCAGACAGCCGAGAGAACCACAACCGAGAATCCATACACTTGCACTGTCATTCCTAAATACAATTTCTGGGAAGAAAGCCTTATTCAAAATGGAGGCTAGAGGGAGAACTTTGGATGTCTAAGACATGCTGCATCAGCTAAATTAATACGGATTTGTCCTGCGGCACAATTACAAGGTTTAAGGTTACAGTACCAGGAGTTTGAGAGACAATTATAATTCAAAGACAACTCACTAAGGGGGTGGCAGGGAGTTACAATCAGAACAAGGGAAAGTTTGGTGGAAGATGCTGTTTTGCTTTTTCTCTGTGTTCCTTTTTCTCTCTTTCTCTTGGTCTTTCTCAGATCACCCTGTGGTCTATCCTGGGCTTTATCATGCTTTACAGTTAAGCATTAAGACTAAGGTTCACCCTGAACAAAAGCAGTTTTTTCCGTTTTTTTGTTCTGTTTTGTTTTGAGATGGAGTCTGGCTCTTGTTGCCCAGGCTAGAGTGCAATGGCATGATCTCAGCTCACTGCAACCTCTGCCTCCGGGTTCAGGTGAGTATCTGGCCTCAGCTGGATCTCAGTAGCTGAGATTACAGGTATGCACCACCATGTCCAGCTAACTTTTTGTATTTAGTAAAGACGGGGTTTTACCATGTTGGTCAGACCGATCTTGAACTCCTGAACTCAGGTGATCCACCCACCTCAGCCTCCCAAAATGCTGGGATTACAGGCAGGTACCACCTCACCCAGCCAACAAAAGCAGTTTTAAGTCAAGACTACTGGGACAGATGTGCAGCAGGAGGTGGGGCCTTTGGACCTGGGATTGGAAATGGGCAAGACGTCCTGTGGTCTTGTGTTTTGGAATTCCTCAGGGACAAAGTGGCAGCGATTGGGCCGTGTTGGGAGGGATTCCAGGCCTGCTCCTGACCACCCTCCCAGGTGCGAGTGGTACAAGGGCTGGGACTCTCTGCCTCTGGCTCTGATCACAGGAGGATTTCCAGGCACCCAGCATGGGCTTCTGCAGGCAAAACTTGGTCCCGAGTGAATAAATATTAGCACCGCCAGCACTCAAGGGCACGCAGCCCCCGAGGTTTATAAAGTGCTGTGTTGAGAAGATTCATAACACTCTCAAGTGGGGATTTCTGTTTATTCTGACATTGGAATAGAGGCTCCCAAGGACCCAGGCTGGGCTTGAGATCCATATTGGTGCCAACAGGGGCTGAGTGTAAACATGGGGGGGGGGGGGGAGGGGGCCGGCGACAGTGACGCCAAGAGCTCCGGCCTCCCAGTCACTTGATTAGAATTCTCCAGAAGGCACACAGGCCTGCCTGCCTCCTGTCCTGCCAGTGGGGATCCCTGACTTTGCATGGGATGTTTCTAAGGGCTACAAAGGACACTCCAGGCTCCCACAGATTTGGAAACATACAAGCACCTTCAGACCTCAAGAAGGCTGGATTTCCAGCTCTCTTGCAGAATGTGGGATTTGCTCTCAAAGGGCCTGGCTGGGAAGATGGGCCCAGCCAAGTGAGGACCAGCATAGAAGCTGGGGAGCCTGTAGTCCCAGTATGCACTTCAATCCCTCCAGCCTTTCCCTTTGGAATGTTCAGCTCCAATGGTCTACCACTTTCTAGCACCAAACTCCCCCGCAGCCACCCGCCACCCCATCCCGCCTCAACCTAAAGAGTTTTATTTAATGCAACTCTCACTTGCACTTCCTTTCTTTCTCATCCAGACTTTTTTTCAGTGTGTGAGCTTATTAAAAGAGAAAGAAGAGAAGTCTCTAGCATTTTTTTTTAATTTTATAAGTTCCAGCTTATACTAAGGGCAGCTGAACTAAAGATTAAAATAAAGGGAAAAAAAGCAAATTAGTAGGCCCCTCTCCTCTTCTCTCTACTCAACACAACCTCAGCCCCCTGCAGCTAACCCCTAAGAAGTAGATTCAGGCAACAGAAGGGCTTAGGGAGAAGTAAGCCTTCCCCTGCACAGCAGCTGCCTCGGTGGAGATGGAATCCTTCCTTGAACACCTCTGAGGCCCCCCCATTGAATATCTACTGAGATATCTCAGAGAAGGACAGAATCCCCCTGGGAGGAGTTAGGATCCCAGTAGCCATTTGAGAAATCTTAGGAAAAACATATCAGAAACAGCGTGCCATGCGGCCTGGCAAGCTTTCTTTTCTCTCTAATTCTGCTGGAAACATCTTTTCTAGAGATATTTTACAGCTCAAGTTGGAAAATGTCACCACGCCTCACTCAGCAGCCAAGTGGCCCTTCTGGAAGATGGGGGAGCTGGAGGGCCCCATAGCAGCTCTCTGCTATCAGCTTGGGCCAGCAGACCACACTGGATGGGACAGAAATGGAGTCTCTAGAAAGAGAATCTGCAGGAATTCAGGGGCCAAGGGCACCATCACTTCTTCATCCAAAGGATGTTTTCTAGGCCAGCACCATCAAGGGTTCTAGTCTTGGGCTTGGCTTACCCCAGTCTGGAACTTTCCCATGAATGAGAAAGGCAGAGAGTGGTCCATGATGAGTGTCACCATAATACAGCCCCTGGGGACATATCATTACTAGTCTTATCCATGCTGGACCAGTTAGAACATTTCTGAGCTGTGGAATGTAGACAAGGTTTTTAAAAAAATCCATGGGTGAGGAGCACGCCTCTTGGGTAAAAAAGGAATTTTCCTTTACAAGGGTCTTGTGTCCAGAGTAGAGTGAGAGGCAAGGTCCCCCTCCCTGGTCACTAGATTCTTCGAGGGGCACTAAGATGACCCTCCACGCAAGTGCTCACCCTCCCAGGAAGCATCTCCCCATATGTACCCCATACATGAGTATCCCCAACCACATGGCTGGCCTTCTGCAAACCCCCTTTGCGTAGAAGAGCTGTGCAAACCAGAACTCTACTTGGGAACTGGAGAACCAGGTCTGGGCTCTGTGGAAGCTCATGGAACCTGCGCAGAGTGGGTGAACTCACACTAGGGGGGTCCCACACCCCAGGAAAGAAAACAGACAGGCCTGACGCTCAGTCTTGTGTTCTTTGCTCATGGCGGGAGGAGCCTGGTGTATCAAGAGAGGTGGGGTGTGGGACACCCTCCTTCCCTACAGGTCAAGCCTTCACACCTCCTGAAGGGACTACACTTGCTTTGTAGGGGGAGACTTGCAGGAACTAGAGCTCCCTGCAGTTGATCAGCCCACCCTACATAAATGGCCATTGCCAGACATCTGAATAAGATCTGGAAGGGCCCAGCACACGATTTTAAGCTTGGAATGTGGAGGAAGCCCATAAAGGAATCTCTCTCTGTCTTCTCATTGGCTACTATAAATTAACCAGGAAAGAAAGAATCTTATATTCCATCCTCACTGAAAATCACAGCTTTTATTTCTAAAGAACTGGTTTCTTTTTCTTTTCTTTTCTTTTTTTTTTTTTTTTTTTGAGACAGAGTCTTACGCTGTCGCCCAGGCTGGAGTACAGTGGCATGATCTCACTGCAACCTCCACCTACCAGGTTCAAGTGATTCCCTCCCGAGTAGCTGGGACTACAGGCGTGCACCACCACACCCAGCTAATTTTTGTGTGTTTTAGTAGAAACGGGGTTTCACCATATTGGACAGGCTGGTTTACGAACTTCTGACCTCATGATCCGACTGCCTCGGCCTCCCAAAGTGCTGGGATGACAAGCGTGAGCCACCATGCCTGGCCAGAACTAGTCTCTTGATAACAGCACACTCAGCTTCTCCCAACCACCTTGACATGCAAGAAAACACCATGAGAGTTTAGACCTACAACACTGGACTGGCCTGCAAGGCTCCCCCAGGTAAGGAAGCTAAAGAAGCCCTGCCAAGCACGGGAGGGAGGGCGTGATCATGGAGGGGCCTGCACCTGGATGGCAAGCCCTGGGCAGGGCCACTGCTGGGTGGCCTCTGTGGGGTGGAACTCCTACCTTCCAATGGACCATGACAGCTGGGGCAATAAGCTCTGCAGAGTGGTCACGAGGGCTAGAGGAGCAGGGACACCCCCAGTAAGGCTTCCGGTGGGTGCCTCCAAGATGCCTGCCTAACCTCACAGCGTATCCATACTTGATTTAGGCAAAGTCACATGACCTCTCTCAACAGCACCCAAGTCCCAGAGTAAGGAAATCCATACGGATACTTTCACGGAGGTCCCAGGCCAGGGCTATCTGTGGGCTCCTTTATTCTTAACTCAGGTTGACTGAAGTAGGCCACCGTTCATTCTGATTCACTCCCTGGGGGAAATCTTCCAGACACGTCCCTGTCTTCTCTGTTCCCCTCCTGTTTCTGCCGGTACTTACATCCTGGCCAAATCAGCACCTCCTACAGCCTCAAAAACCTGACCTCAAAATCTGAGAGCTACAGGAGGTGGTATGAAAAGTAGGAAGAGGAACCCCTAAGGGGCTCCACCCACCTATGAGCCCATCCACGCCTACGGCCAGCAGGTGCCTGGCTCATCACACAGCACCCTCCAGGGCCCAAAGCCCACTGACCACCCAGCCTGGACACTTACATCTCCATAACACTCCCCCGTCCCCATCCCTCGAGCAGGGTTCCAGCCCCCTCTCTAGGCTGGGTTTTCTGAGCCTCTTCCCTGATCTCCTGTGCAGTCAGGTAAGTAGTTGCCACGCGATCATCCAGTGGAGAGGGCCCTGCCTTCCAGCCAGGTCCCCTGGGGACAAGGGCCACACATCCCTCCAGCCATTAGTGTCTGCAGCCTCTCTGCAAACAGGGATTAAGCAACAAATGTCCCTTTCTGTTGAGCATTTGACCTTATCTCAAGTGTGTCATCAGCTTCGAGAGTCATGGCTTATGTCAGTGTGGGTGAAGAACGGCCTCCACGGCTTCCAAATTGGGATCGCTCTGCTCTCAGCAGCAGATGTAAGCCAAGCCCGTGGTAAGTGGCAATAAATGGCTTGGAAGAGGCAGTGGGTCCCTCACGGCCGTCAACCATGGGAGGGCAGGTTCCAGGCATCTCTCAAGCATGGCCCCCACATCAACCTCCCTGAACGGGGTCTTTGGGACCCAGCCCACAGCAATCAGGGGCTGCAGAAGCCTCAGGTCCCCACGGACCTGCTCAGGGCAAGATTCAAAGTCAGGCTGCAACTGGCAACAGCTCTGTGACAGCCTCTTTGTAAATTTTCCTTTGCAAATACCAGCTAAGCATTTAGCTTTTCTGCCTTTCTCTCCACAGCCAGGCCTCCCTCTGGGACCATCTTGAGGCCTGGCAGGTGCTAGCCACAGGACACTGGAGCCCATGAGTGAGGGCCGATCTTCAGCATGAAAACAGGGCTCCATCTTTGACCAACCACCTTTTCTCTGTGTGTCTCCACTGACACTTCACTCACACATCAAACAGACCCACTCTCGTCTGCACATTGCTTCCTCCAGCATCTTTTTATCAGAATCTTAAACACACAGATGTCAACATGTTATCTTAAAAACTGCTGATAGGCTGTGACTTTGGATAAGCCCTCGGAAGTGGTCCCCTGCCGTACACGCCAGCGACCCGCAGACAAGCACTGCCGCTATTTCCACTACAATAGAATCATTCCGTGAGGTGCAGGCCTGATGTCCAAGTGTCTTTCACCAAAAACCGGTTCCTGAGAGCCACAGATAAATACCTAATACCTATAGCCCTGGCTGTGCACCAGGCCCTTCGCTAGGGATCTACAGACATTGAGGATGGCAAATGTGGACCAAAGACCCACTATGTGTCAGAACAGACAAGAGGCTAGGTGCCATGGTTCACACCTATAGTCCCAACACTTTGGGAGGCCAAGGTGGGAGGACCACTTGAGCCCAGGAGTTCAAGAACAGCCCAGGGAACATACTGAGACCCCTGTCTCTACCAACAATTTAAAAATCAGCCAGATGTGGTGGCATGCACCTGTAATACCAGCTACCTGAGAGGCTGAGGTGGGAGGATCACCTGAGCCCAGAGAGGTCGACTTTTCAGTGACCCATGATCACACCACTGTACTCCAGCCTGGGTGACAGAGTGAGCCTGTCTCAAAAAAGAAGAGATAAGAGACAAGGGGGCAGATATTCATAAAGAGAGACTATAGAGAGACAGTAACATGATCAGAAGAATCACAGTTAACAGAGATGAAAGCTCAGCTAAGTGAGGGGCTAACTCCGCTCAGAGCAGCACAAGGATTGGATTCTGTAGTGAGGTGAGTTTTCAGTTGGGTCTTGCAGGATGAATAGGAGTTTTCTGAGGTGGGGTTGAAGAAGAAAAAGTTCTGGCTTTCTAAGACAGCATACACAACAAGCTTGCGGATGGGAGGATGTTTCCTGAGATGAAGCTGGGAAGGCAGGATGGGATCGGGAACTGAGGAGCCTGGGATGCAATGCCAGCTGGCATCAGAATGCTCTGGGCCACATTTATTTTTTTGAGATGGAGTTTCTCTCTTGTTGCCCAGGCTGGAGTGCAATGGTGAGATCTCGGCTCACTACAACCTCTGCCTCCCGGGTTCATGCGATTCTCCTGCCTCAGCCTCCCGAGTAGATGGGATTACAGGCACCCACCACCACACCTGGCTAATTTTGTATTTTTAGTAGAGACAGGGTTTCACCATGTTGGTCAGGCTGGTCTCGAACTCCTGACCTCAGGTGATCCACCCACCTTGGCCTCTCAAAGTGCTGGGATTACAGGCATGAGCCACGGTGCCTGGCCTGGGACACATTTTTTAAGTTCAAAGTGTAAGTTAGGAGTGAGACAGACATTGCCACGTGATCCCTGACGTCTGTCTGCCAGTTCAGTGATCCAGGCACTGCCACTCCTTTGGACACCTCCATGACGTCCCACTAAGCACCGGATGCTCTATGGGGCCATAGCTGGGGGACCGAAAGCAGCGTCACTAAAGGGACCTCAAGGCAGTATCCATGTGCAGATTTCAGAAGACAGGAGATTCACAGCAGAGGCGGGGTTGCATCTGGGGTGAACCTCCAAGTCTGAAAAGCTGGGGGAGAAGTAGGTGGAATATGAGTGAAGGAATAATAAAAGCCAAGACATAGGGGTGGACAGGTGTGTCCTGCCCATTCTCTGGGAGATGGCAGCTTGTCATGCAGGGTCTGGAAGAAGGAGAAGGATGCCTGAGGAGATGCCTTGAACGTCAAGCCTGGATGCTAACCTTTATCCTGCAGGTGACAAGGACTGGCACCAGCGGGGAGTGGAGAGAGAAGAGCCATGGGGACAAGGACACAGAGGATGGTCAGGAGCTCCAGGAGAAGAAAGGCAGCACTGCAACCAGAGTGGCGGCCAAGTCACCCAGCCCACAGGGAGACACCCCATTGCGCAGCTGTCCCCCAAGTGCAACCAGCACTGCTTCCCAGGGCAGCCGAGCTCCAGGCAGGTAGTCGCTGGTGCCACTTCAGCCACCACACCCCACACTGACCCCCACCGGGTCATCGCCTCCCTCAGTCTGGGCGGTTGCCAGACAAACTCCACTGCCCGCTCTTCCTTCCTCGTGTTCATTTCCACCTGACTCCAGGGCTGCTCCTGCCGCAGGAAAGGCTCTTCCTCCCTTGGAAGAATGAGAAGGATGCCTGGGGGAGGCTGCTGCGGGGAAGGTCCTGAACATCAAGCGTGATGTTAGGTCTTCATCCTGCAGGTGACAAGGACTGCCAACCAATGGAAGGTGGAGCTGGGTTTTTCATTTGTTTTTTGTTTTAGAGACAAGATCTCGCTCTGTCACCGAGGTTAGACTGCAGCGGCATGATCACACGGCAGCCTCGACCTCCTAGGCTCAAGGGATCCTCCACCTCAGCCTCCTGAATAGCTGGGACTACAGGCTGCGCCACCACGCCTGGCTAATTCTTTTTATTTTTGTAGAGATAGAGTCTAATTCTGTTACCCAAGCTAGTCTGAAACTCCTGGCTTCAAGCAATCATCCCCACCTCGGCCTCCCAAAGCCCTGAAATTACAGGTGTGAGCCACAGTACCTAACTGAACATATCTTTTCTAAACACCATCTGGGTGCCCCATTCCAAGGCATTCCTCCTCTCCTAACCTTCAGGGAGCAAGAGGTGGATGATCTTTGACCCTCACACTCCACAGGGGTTTCTGGTTTCCATGCAATGCATGTCTCAGCTTCCCTGGGTCCAGACCCACATCCATGTCTGAAGGTCCCATACAACCAAAGCAGGGTCCCACCCAGGACATCATTCAACAGGAAAAGCACTGGCTGTCCACTTTGTGCCAGCCCACTGGGATAGTGCATCCACAATAGGTCCTTGACATTGACCCCCTCTTCACCACCAGGTCGCCAGCATTAACATAGCATGTGGTCTCCCATGGGTCTTCAATCAATATTTTGAGAAAGAAGAATGAATGAAAGAAAGAAAGAAAGAACAAAAGAAAGAAAGAAAAGAGAAGGAAGGAAGGAAGGGAGGGAGGGAGGGAGGGAAAGAAAGAGAAAGAAAGAAAAAGGAAGGAAGGGAGGGAGGGAAAGGAAGGAAGGAGGGAAGGAGGGAGGGAGGAAAAGAAAGAAAAGAAAGAAGAAAAAAGAAAGAGAGGGAAAAAAGAAGAGTGAGTGAGTAGCAGGCACGGGGGCCACAGGAGTGCAGGGGTGAATGTGGCTCAGGCTGTGCCCACGTCCAGCTGGCAGAGTGGCTGGTGGGGTGCAGTCACCTCCACAGGGCCTCCTGGAACTTGTCAGCAACTCTTTCTCAGTGTGTTCACCACCCAAACTGGACAGACCCCAGCCCTTAGCAAGGTACATATCTACCTTGCTGGACACAGTAGGCACAGTCCTGAAAACCTGAGCTGCATTTGTTTTTTTGCTTCTTTGTTTTTGAGACAGAATCTCATTCTGCCGCCCAGGCTAGAGTGCAGTGGTGAGGTCTCAGCTCACTGCAACCTCCACCTCCCAGGTTCAAGCTATTCTCCTGCCTCAGCCTCCTGAGTAGCTGGGATTACAGGTGCCCAGCACTATGCTCAGCTAATTTATGTATTTTTAGTAGAGACTGGGTGCCATCTTGTCGATCAGACTGGTCTTGAACTCCTGACCTCAAGTGATCGGCCCACCTCAGCCTCCCAAAGTGCTGGGATTACAGGCGTGAGCCACCGCACCTGGCCACATTGGTTGTTCTTTGGGAGAGAAAAAGAAATGTATTTGATTTTTATTGTGCAAGACTAACTGGGCTAATTTTAACGATTTCTATGGAAAATTATTTTGGACAAAGAGGAGTAGCTCCCTTTATGTTTGCTAAATGATGCTTTCCTATACCAAATTTCTTTCACACAGTTAACACCTGTGTGCTTCTGAAGTCAGAGCCGCCCACCACGGACACTTTCACACCTGTCCTTCCCTCCCTCCTCATCACACCCAGGTAGATCACGTGGGCACCCAGTGGATTCTGCCTCTGCCACAGCTTCCGCCAAGCCAAGCCATACTTCCTTCCTTCACTGTCGGCCTCTGTCTGGGTGATGCATTAGTAACTTGCAGGTGGGACCAAAAACACACAGATACTTCTAGTTTTCACATAGAACTTCCTCCTTAGGAAAAAAAAAATTCCCTGCCCACATCCCATCCACCAAAAGAATGCTTAATCAATGAAAAAATTAACTGTATCCCTAAATAAAGAAGTGCAGATATTTTCTTTACAGTGCTTTATTAATTTGTAAATACCATTATTGAATTTTTGAAAGTTCTAATTTAAATGTATTGATCTATTATTGTTTTGTGGATTTTCCACCCAAACGTCTTGGAGGAAACGCACGGTGGGCACGGGGTGGACCATACAGTCACCGAAACTTTGCCAAACCATCAAAGAAGAGCCTTGTGCAGATGATGTACAAGAAATTACAAGGTGCCCAAGCCACTAAGCTGACATGTTTATGCTTAATTCACATCGGGGCACTTTCTTCTGATAACTGTGTCTGTCGCTAGCCATAACACGGAAATGGGACACGGATGCAGAGCTCTCTCTTTGCAGGTGGGGGGCAGCAGGGGAGGGGGAGGTAGCAATCTGGGGAAAGGGATATGAACGCGTCAGCCACCATAGGAGCCAAAGAAGGTCCTTTTTACCCGAAACATCTCACATGGCCATTTTGATGAGATTTAAACCAGGGAATGGAAAGCATTCTCTTCTCCCCCACTTATTCTCTTCCAAAACAAGAATTTAAATTGAGAACTATTCGCTGGCTTCCCCTGTAGTAAACTTCATGGGAATTTATTTAGCAATGCTCTGACACTTTAAGGATATTGGGATGGGGACATACAGGCCAAGAGATGAAATAAACAGGACCGCATATATCGCTCAGTTCAGCCGCACCTCCCTGCAGACTCTGAACACTTCTGTCCCTTGCGCTGTCCCCCAGCCATGGAAGAGAGAGCCTGTTTACAACGTTCCCCCCATCCCCCACTCACATCCATACCCTTTAAGGCTTCCCATGGCCCTTGGAATCGCCCCTTGCCCCAGCCTGCAATGGTGCAAAGGCTCTGGGACCTGGGGCCACTCTGGCCTCATCTCCCATCTCTCCTCCTGGTTCCTCATGCTCCGCCCCAGCTCCTCCAGCGTGCCAGGACTGTTTCTCCCTCGGGACTTGTGCTCTGCGAGATCCCTCTGTCTGGAAGCCTAGTTCCATCTTCCTATGCCAGTTTCAGATCAAGCATCCCTTCCTTAGAGAGGCCTCCCAAGACCACCCCACATGAATGAGGCACTGGTCCCTGCCACATTCCTCCAGTGGGATTAATCCTGTTCGTGGATGGGGTGGCTGCGTAGCCTCTATCCACCCCCGCCTTCTCCCTCCCCATAACTTAAACAAGGACCTTGCCTGTCACCCAGTCCCCAGCACAGTGCCTGGCACACAGGAGATGCAAAGGAGCTTTGATCTAATCAAGAGATACCAGCTCCCTCTGGGGCCGTGGTTTGTGCTGATTACTAGATATACATGGACCAGGCATGGTGGTGGCTCACACTTGTAATCCCAGTGCTTTGGAAGGCTGAAGTAGGAGGATGGCTTGAGGCCAGGAGTTCAAGACCCTATCTCTACAAAAAAAAAAATCAAATAGCTGAGTGTGGTGGTGCATGCCTGTAGTCCCAGCTACTCCGGAAGCTAAGGTGGGAGGATCACCTGAGCCCGGGAGTTAGAGGTGGCAGTGAGCCTTGATTTCACTGCTGCACTCCAGCCTGAGTGACAGAGTGAGCCCCTGTCTCTAAAATTAAAATTTTAAAATACGTAGGCTGGGTGCAGTGGCTCACAGCTGTAATCTCAGCACTTTGGGAGACTAAGGCAGGTACATCACGAGGTCAGGAGATGGAGACCATCCTGGCCAACATGGTGAAACCCCATCTCTACCAAAAATACAAAAATTAGCTGGGTGTGGTGGTACACACCTGTGATCCCAGCTACTTGGGAGGCTGAGGCAGGAGAATCACTTGAACCAGGGAGTCGAAGGTTGCAGTGAGCCAAGATCACACCACTGCACTACAACCTGGTGACAGACAGGACGAGACTCTGTCTCAAAAAATAAAATGTAAATAACATACATTTCTTTTAAAATAAGAAACATGCGTTGGGCATCTGGGTAGACTCAGGACCATTCCCTGATGAGAAGCAGCCAGACCTGAGTCTTCTGGAAAATGCCATGCGCCCCTCCCTCAGGAAGCTGCATTTCCGAGGGAAGTCAGAAGACGGCATCCTCCCTCTCACTGCCTTAAGGCCAAGCATCAAAGGGCAAGAGAGATTCCTTCTGGTCTGAGAGGGCTTACATCTGATGCCATAGCTGGGTTTTTCTGCAGAGTTTGAAACAAATCAGTTGAATCACTTTGGAATTACAGAGTGCTAAAAAAGTTAACATTTATGACTCTTCTGTGTCTCCCCTCCTTTTTGGCCACTGATAACTCAGACTCACGTGGCCTCACAGTGTCCCAGGGCTGATCCATGGCTTCTCCGAGGGTGCTCAGGCCTGGCAGGGTTTAGCATGGTCCAGGCCACACACTGCAGGTGGCCCGTCTCCAACGCTGACACCACGGCTCCCGTTTGCAAGGATGAAGTTTCTTGCCAACGTTTAACCCCATGTGCGAATTTCTATGCAGGCAACAAGTAGTGCCTAAGGCTGGCTAATTAGGGGGTGCAATTGTCTAATTGGGCCATGTGAAAACGGTACAAAAGGCTGACTGCTGGCAAAAAAAAAATTCTGTTTTCACAAAAAGGCCCTCCCTGAAGAAGGCGCTAGGACCTGGGCTACATTTTGTAACATGACTTCTGTTGGGATCTGCAGCTCAGGCCCCTGCTGGAGCTGATCTGTGCAGGAGACACGAAGAGTGGCCGTGTCCTCAGTGGTGGTGGCCCGGGCTCAGAAGTCCCTGCTCCACCATTGGCCAGCTCTGTGATATCTGGCAAATTTTTACCCCTCTGGATCTGAGCTCTCTCTTTCACAGATCAAAAACCTCAGCTCCTTCCCCAGGACTGCAGTGAAGATGAAATTAGGCAAGGTAAGCAGGGCGCTTAGCACAGTGCCTGGCACAGGGAAAGCTCCTGAGTGACGGGCAGTCACTATAGGTCCCAGGCACACCTCTGTGGCTTTGCGAAGTTGCATCAGCCACGTTGCAGCATCCCCCCGAAGCCGTGGAATGAGCACTCCCACCCACGGTATCTCTTCCCTTCATCCAGACTGCACCACCCCTGAGCAGCCTACCTGGGTATCCTCCCACCTCCCACCTGTGTGCCCACCATGCCCCCCAGCCCTTCCCCTTGTTTACCCTCAAGCCCCACCCCTCCTTTTCTGGTCCTCACCCATGATCCTCTCCACCCTTCACCCCTTCCAGGTCTCAGATCTCCTGGAAACGATGATATAGCCATGCCCCACCCCATCCTCCTTATGGTGACAAGAGTCAAGCCCACAGAAAGCGTTCAACACACCCCCATGATGCACTGGGGTTGCAGAGGCTCAGTGGAGAAGTCAGCAACCAGGAGTCCATTTTGTCAGACTTGGGAGCCATGGCTGACGCTCAGAGAATCGAGACGCTGTCATCACGCCGGGCAGCACAGAGCTCCGGCTGGCCTCTCCTCATCCTCACCCAGAACTCCCAACACAGGGGCCACTCAGGAAGTCACCAGGACCAACTGTATCCTCACAAACAAAGGCAGGAGAGGGACGCCTTACTCAAACCTTCCCACGGTATTGTCAGGGAAGCTCTAGTCAGGAGAACACAAACTTCAAAACCAATCACATTTGGGACATCAAAATAATAGCAATCATCTTCGTGTCTCAAATCATATTTATCGGAGGTTTTCAAGGTTGCGGCACTTGCGTTATTTCCAGCTGCCCATCTTCAGGCCCCAGGCATTGGACAGGGCTAGAGCTATTAGCCCCTCCCCCACACTCCCACATCTGGGACACTGGGAAATCCAGAGCCCTGCCGACGTCCTTTGGGAGAGATGAGACGGGGTCCACACCTTTGTCCCTCCTCCAGCACCGGCACAGCATTTAGCACACAGGAGGCCCTCAGGGGGTCAAAACGTGAAGTGAACAACTTTGCAACAGGAGCCTTGACCCTGGGAGGTCCAGACCAGAGACAGGCCA
This sequence comes from Ateles fusciceps, assembly GCA_036589455.1. Taxonomy (NCBI): domain Eukaryota; kingdom Metazoa; phylum Chordata; class Mammalia; order Primates; family Atelidae; genus Ateles; species Ateles fusciceps. Next base: position 4,686,780 of record JAZHEH010001828.1, read on the forward strand.
TCTCCCACCTTGTTAACAGGCACTCAAGGTTTCATGCTTTTCTTTCCTGTAAGAAAGTTCACCGGTTTGAGTTCCTGTCCCACTCCTTTTGAACAGAAGGGACCTAGGCTGGAGCAATGCAGGTGATAGAAAGAAGACAGAACAGGGCTGAGACCTCAGGGAAGATGCAATTGGGTCTAAGGCAGAATTTCCAAGAGCAGCCAGGACGTTTTCATCATCTCAGAGGGGAGCCAAACCACCCCGATTCAGCACCATCAGCATGTATCAGAAGACCCAAATGTGCCAGGAGATTGAGATCAACCTGGCGAAACCCCGTCTCTATTAAAAATACAAAAATTAGCCAGGTATGGTGGCTCACACCCATAATCCCACCACTTTGGGAAGCCAAGGCAGGCAGATCACTTGAGGTCAGGAGTTCAAGACCAGCCTGGCCAAAACGGCAAAACTCCATCTCTACTAAAAATATAAAAATTAGTCAGGCGTGGTGACTCAAATTAGCCAGGCACAGTGGCATGGTTATTCAGGAAGCTGAGGCACGAGAATGGCTTTAACCAGGGAGACAGAGGTTGCAGTGAGCCAAGATTGTGACAACTCACTCCAGCCTCAGTGACTGAGTGAGAATCGAAGAAGAGGAGGAAGAAGAAGAAGGAGGAGGGGGGAGGAGAAAGAGGTGGAAGAGGAAGAAGAGGAGGAGGAGGGGGAAGAGAGGGAGGGGGGAGGAGGGAGGAGAAGGAGGAGAAGGAGGAGGAGGAGGAGAAGAAGGAGAAGGAGAAGAAGGAGAAGGAGAAGAAGGAGAAGGAGAAGAAGGAGGAGGAGGAGGAGAAGAAGAAGGAGGAGAAGGAGAAGAAGGAGGAGGAGAAGGAGAAGAAGAAGAAGGAGGAGAAGGAGGAGGAGGAAGAGAGGGAGGGGGAGGAGGGAGGAGAAGGAGGAGAAGAAGGAGGAGGAGGAAGACGAGGAGGAGGAAAAGAAGCAGAAAGAAGGAGGAAGAGAAGGAGGAGGAAAAGAAGGAGGAGGAGGAGGAAAGAAGAAGAAAGGAGGAAGAGGAGGAAGAAGAGGAGGAGGAAGAGGAGGAGGGAGAGGAGGAGGAAGAGGAGGTTGAAACCCGGTTAGGGTGTCCAGGCTGGGGCGACTAAGAAGCCTCCATTCATTGCCAAGTCCACTTTGGCATTAGAAAACGCAGCACAGGGACTCTCAGACCATGTTGAGACCATCAGCAAGACCAAATCACTTGTTCAGGGGCACAAGGTTTGAGGAGACAGGGCTGAAAGTAGACTCCCAGAAGCTGGAGAGGGTGGCCTTAAGAGCCTGTTGGGCAACAAAAAATCTGCCCAACTGTCAGAGGTGTGAGAACCAGAGCAACTCCATCTTGAATAGGAGCTGGGTAAAATGAGGCTGAGACCTGTTGGGCTGCATTCCCAGAAAATTAGATATTCCTAACCTCTAGATGTTTATGGTTAAGGGAACAGATTGATAATGGTTACTCAACAGCCCCAGACTTGGGAGTAGTATCCTAATATTCCGATATCTTGAGAACATAGGCATTCCTAATTTTGCTTTAAAGATAATGAAATTGATTCTTGCAAAATATAGTCATTAAGAAAATTAATCTCTTATCACAAACCCGTGTAGCAGAGCACATCTCCCCATGATCTTTTTTATCCTCTGTATACAAGCATTGGACCCAGGGTGGACACGTCCCTTTTCTTACTCTCCAGAACTCCCTACCCTGTCTATAGAGTGGCTGTACTTTCACCACTTGACTTTCTTAATAAACCTGCTTTTGCTTCAAACTGCGGACTCGCCCTGAATTCTTTCTTGCGTGAGATCCAGGAACCCTCTCTCGGGGTCTGGATCGGGACCACTTTCCTGTAACATCTTCTGCCAACCATGGAAATGACTACAGCATGGAAACCCCTGACCCAAAGGCTAACTTGGGTAAGTGGTGGGGTCCTGTAACACAATGAGTTCCATGCCCACACAGGACATATCCAAGGACTCCCACCACATCCTGAGGCTCTGAGACCAGAGGGGTGGGGATGCTAGCTTTCCAGAGGACCTGAGCCAGGCTCCTGCCCTCATGGGGCCTTCAGTCTAGTGGGCGAGTTTGGAGTCAGTTGTCCCCATCCCTTCTCCTTCACATCTTTGCCCCAGTGTCAGGCCACGTCAGGTCTCTGGATGACAGAGAAGCTCCATCCCCTTCCATCCTGGCCCCCCATGTCAGGATGGCCCTGCCCCTAGCCTAGCATGGGAGCCAGCCTCCCCCAAGGGACTGTGAGCCCACAGGGCAGCCAGGTAGCAGAGGCCTGCAAACACCTGTTGGGCATCCACCCCATACCCCCCTGTGCACTCAGAACAATGCCAGATGCTGGGCGAAGCAGTAGCTTGAAGGTAAGGTCCTGGCCTGGGGCGGGGATGTGGCGGGGGAGAGAATGTGCTTTAATGGGGGAGCCAGGTGGCAGTCAAGGGAGTCAACTGGATAACGTCAGTGACTGAATGGAACACCAGGTGGGTAGAGTGTCAGGAAGATGTGCTGAAGAAGCAACCCACTGTGGAGCTGAGAGTCACTGGAAAAAAGTGCCTCCAGGCAGGAAACAATCTGTGCAAAGGTCCTGAGCTCACTGACGCTCCCACCACAGCTCCTTCCCACTCTTCCCCAGACATTCACCCATTCTGTTTCTGAAACTGAGCAGATGCCCTGCTGTTTTTGAGAGCTAAAAGCACCTTTAATGCTCAGCGCAGAGTATGCAGTGTTTGCTGACGATATGTGTAAAACTGACATGGTGCCACACCACCCTGGATCTGCCAGGGCCCTGGTGGCTGTTGTCAGCTTCATTATCTGATATAAATAGTGGGAGGCAGGGGGCTAGGGTGGAGCAAATGACAAGGCACCTCCATGCTCAGGTCAGAGACATCATCGCCCTCTGTGGGGTGGAACAGGGCCAGCCAACAAAGATAAATCCACCACGGCAAAGACACAGATGGAGGTCAAGAGCCACCACCACCATCACCCTCAACAAAGGCGTGTACAGGGAATGGGGGAGAGGGACGCCAAGGCGTGGACCAGAGAGATCTGGCACTGGAAACTTCCTCAGGGACAACTGCCTGGGGAAAGAAACCTCAGCACCCATAGAGCCCAAGGGGATGAGGGAGAGGGGGCTACAGCAGCCTTCCCCCACCCTCAAGACATCAGGCACACACGGGCATACGCTCACATAAAGACACATACACCACCCATGCAGTCATACACACGGACCTCACAGACGCTACCCAGGCACACAAACCTCAAACACACATGCACAGGCACATGAGCACACACAGTCACACTAATGCGCATCTACACATATCACTAAATCACACATGCACACACGTGCTTACACACATATGCGCATACAAGTGCAGCTAGCAGCCACATACAGGTACTCACCGCCCACATTCCCGTAAGCACTCGAACACAGACATACAGGCACACAAGGGGCAAACACAAACACACTCGGGCCCACACAGGTGCCATGCCGGCACATTCCAGCCTGCATTCCCCTATCCCCAGGCACACGCCATGCACACTCATGTCCACACGCGCACATGCGGACACCCCCTCCCGCACAGGCACTCACACCCCAAGTCCCAGGACCTCCCACACAGGGGGCCGCAGCGCACTGTGCAGATGGAAGGGGTGAGCTCCCCGGCAGAGGTGCAAGGAGGGTGCAGGTTGCGCCGTGTGGCTGTGGGGGCGCGGGCCGGGGGCGCGCCCGGGTCGGTGCAGCGTGGTGGGAGCGGCCGGCTCGCAGGTAGCGGGGAGCCCCCCGCGCACCCAGCCCGCCGGTGATTACTATGCGGCGGCAGCTGTCTCCGGCGCAGTGACGGCGCCTCTAATTGATCTCATTATCTCCCCTCCGTAAGGTGAAGTGCGGCCGCTCGCGGGGCCCGGGTGCGGGCAGGGCCGGCTGGCAGGCGCGGGCCAGCGGGGGCAGTGCTGGGCCTCTGGGTCGCACCACCGCCGGGCGCCGCGCCAACGAACGCAGGCGGCGGGCGGCTCGGAGGCCGGGTTCGCGTTCTTGCACCGCGACCACGCCGGAAAACACCCCGGGGCTGGGCGGCGTCTCAGAGACGCATTCCTTTGTTACTCCCACGGTCTTTGGTAATGATTATTAATGCCATTATGTCCCATTTCCCCTCACCTTCCCCCCTCCCAGAGCCGCGCCCGCGCGCCCGATCTCCAGGCGCTTTGCTCCTCCTGGAACCAACAACAATGATCCTCAATTAACCCTCTGCCAGGGCTGCCTGCGCGTGAATGGGGCGCTCTTCCGGCTCGCGGGCGGCGGGCGCCCCAGCCCGGGCGGGGGGCCAGCCTCGGCTCCTCGGGCCGGACCCGAGGGAGCTCGCAACCCGCCCGGGCGCCGGCTGGCGGGGGGCTTGCTGCTCTCCGGCCTCCCTCCAGGATGAAACTCGCCCCTCTCTGGAGGGGGGAGAGGGCAGAGACAGTCCGAGAAGTTACAGGAGGGGAAAGGGAGAAAAAAAAAAAAAAACAGGAAACCTTCAGTTTGTTGTGTTTTCCTTGGGTTTGTTTTCTTGCCAAAAAATTTTACCCCCTTTGTCTTTGCGCAAAAGAGACAATCCGGGCACCTTCTGGTGGGCGCCGAGGCGGTGCCAAGGCGCCTTTCTTCAGGGCGGTTTCTATTCCTTTTTCTAGCCTCACCAGATATATTTTTAACATAAAAAACACTGTATTTAATTGGTTATGGATCTCTGTTCTCTTAGCACTACTGGATATCACAGAAAAACACATTAGTACAGAGCAATTAGTGCAATAGCAGTAAACAACTAAGGCACTATTAAGCTGTGGGTGATTAAGAGTATTACTTTATATTTTTTATGGTGCTAGACTAAAAGATGGAGATTTAAGATATATATATTTCCATTAATATTAATCTAAAATAGAAATAACAGGTGTCTTCCACTTCTTAAGGTGCAATTTATACCCAGCACTTCAATCTACAGAGAGCTACTTTTTTATTGAAAAAAAAAATCTCTTTATACACTCCAGGGCAATATTTCTTATCTTCATGCACCCGGATATTTAAGCAGAAATATTATTTAATTGGAGTTACGGAATCAGGCGAAATAATGCCCATACCTATATCACCATTAAAAAAAAAAAAAATCAAGCTTCCACCCCACTGAAATACGCTCTATCTTTTCTATCTTTGCAAAGAGCGAATCGGGAATTACGTGGTGAATTGACTGCAGGCCCGGAAAACAGGCGGGCGGCGGGTGGGCTGGGGCCCTGGGACTGGGGCCGGGGCGCCTGCACCTTGCGGAGGCCCGCCCTGGCCGCGGCGCCCACTGCAGCTCAGGCCGCTCCTCCTCCGTGTGTGTAGATCGTCCTGGAGTTCTGGCACATCTTTCCTCGGCATCTGATTAAGTTAACAATGTGCTGCTATTTGCATGCAGATTTGCCGGGGTTTTCTCTCCAGCTGCTCCCAGAGACTTGGTCTTTCTCTGCGATGTGATAGCACAGCAGTCCCTAAATGCAATCTTTGTCAGACCCAGGTGTGCTCTCATTGAGGACGCCTTCGTTCCAAGCAATTTTTCTTTCTGTAGCATTTATAAGGCTCTATTATAGTATAGCCACATCTGGAGGAAAATTCTCCTATTAATTATATACTTTTACCACTAGGAAGACAAATTCTAAAAGATACCAACATTTTTGTTGTTGTTGTTCTTATTTCTTTGACAGGCTGCGTTTTGTTTTGTTTTTCCAGGCATTTCAATATTTAAAGAGCCATTAACCAAGGAGTAGGGGGTGTGAATTTCCAGGGGAAAAAAAAAAAAAGAACAACAGAACTAAAATCTCAGTGTCAGCCCTGCCTTACCTCACAGGGACAAGTTAGGGGAAAGGCACCAACTGAGATTTCTCAGAAGACCTCGGGGCTTAGCAAGGGATGCAGGGCCTGGCCAGTGGGGGAAGAGTTCTGTTCCGCTGGAGTTATAAAAAAAGAAAAAAGGAAAAAAAAAAGCACAAGTGCTATTAACCTTTAACCTAGTCTGCTCCCAGGTAGACATTCAAGCTTGTCACCAAATCGCCAGACAATTTGATTTCTCTAAAGTTAAAAAGCAGAACCCAATTGGATCAGCAGGTTGATCTCGATGAGGAGTTTTCTTTGTGTGGTGGGGTAATTTTTCAATCAGGTTGGAGACAGATGAAAAGCAAAATCTGGAGCTCAGAATTCATGCTCATGTTTCAGAAAGAAACAAGAAGAAGCTTTGCCCAGGGAGTTTGAAAGTTACTTTAGAGGCAGGTGGGTTGTTTTGTTTGGTGGGTGTCTTTGCTTCATTTTCAAATCTTCTGGGACAGTCAGATTAGATGGGGCGGGGGCGGGTAGTGGAGATAATTAATGTAGGAAATATAGGAAAAGTTTTGACCATCAGATGGTCCCTTTCAAAATTATAATAATTTTAAAGGGCTAGAATATTTGATTCAAAAATTACTTTGCAAAAGGGTGTGTACGTACATGAGTATGTGTGTGTGTGTGGGTGTGTGCGTGTGTGTGTGTTCTATGCTGGGGAGACTGCATGGACACGCACTTGCACACACAGGCACACACAAAGAAAGCCAATTACCTTGTGAACAGGGAAAATGGAAATGGAACCATTTTCACTTTTCAAGCCAAACTTCATCAGGTAAAAATCCAGGCAAGGTTTTGGTCACTTGGGTCCAGCTCCTATGATGACAACGTGGAAACTCTCTTCTCCAGATTCATGTTTCCCCCTGTTCCAAAGCTGGCCTCAGCGAGATCCCAGGGCCCTGTCCCGGCTGTACCAGGGGCGGCTCCCAGCAGGTCACGTGTGAGCAGCAAAATCACACAAGAGAGGCCTTTCTGACTCCTGCCTCTGAAGCTGGAGTCACTGCTCCCAGCCACTAACTGCCTCTGCTCACTGGCTCTAACCCCTTTCCCTCAAAATGACTGATTGTTTTCACTCTCTCTCTCTCTCTGCAGACAGAGGCCAGAAAAGCCCTGCAATTAAGGCGCATCTTTGGACCATGACTCAGCCTCAGTTTTGTCAGCTCTGAAATGGGAAAAGCCAATCCCATCCTAAGGACATGCATGAAAGACTGCCAACCCTGTTCTAAATAGAAATGATAAATAAGGGTAAAGTTTACTCCGACTTTTTTTCTGAGGTCTCATTTCCTCCAAGCCTTGGTGCTGAAATTAACTGCCCTTCTTTCACCCTAGGAAAACAAGAAGCAGGTTCTAGTTCCATGGCACCTAAGGAAGAATCTATGCAAAAAGGTGGCATATATTAAATTAATAGATTCTTTAATGCAATATATATATATATATATATTCTCTATATATATAAACACACACACACATATATGCATATACATATGCATTCTTTATATATGCATTTAAACAAATAACGCAAAGAGAAATAATTGATTTTCTAATGTGAAATTTGACCCTTTGGGGCCACTGCCTTTTCCATCCTCCTGCTGGCTGGCAATGCCCCCCCTCCCTTTCCCCTACAGACATCCAGATACCCTCCTGCAAAAATAGAACAGGGAGGCAGATGCAGTGATACTAGATTACATCACTGGATAGCATGTGGCATTGAGGGGAGAAAAAAAAAAACAAGAAAAGACAAATGACATTTTGCTGCTATGGTGTGCTATTTTAGTGGTGATGGCTTGACTTTCGGCCCAAACGCATATGCCAATGGCAAGGCTAACTCCAGGGACTCACAAAAAAGAAATGTGTGTTCACAGCTGTACTGTACACCAATACAGATTACATGTTTTCAGTGTTGCGGCCACAACAGAATGCTAATTAACATACTGGAGTGATGAGAGCGGCTGCAAGGGCCTTATTGTTCCATTATTTCAGTGAAGCCCAGCTGCCTTTGTTTATGTCACTTATCCTCTCGTGCCACAGGTTTTTACTCCAAAAATACTATCCCAATACAGCGTTAATATTTAAAAAACAAAGAGGTGGCAGATTGTCATTTTTGTGTCAGTCTCAAACTGCAGAACTGTTAAGCTGTTCTGGTTCGGTATTTAGAAATAATTTAACAGCCATATTCAGACACTGCTTGCATTCTAACATAATGGCTGAATACTTGAACCAAGCAAATGCATAACTATCCTGACATCACTTATGAGATTTAGATTGGTCAGTTAATGGAAGTCTTTACCACAATCAATACCATAACAGCTTCTTGAAATGAACGTGATTTTTTACACGGAGTGCTGCAAACAATAACTACAGAAATATACTACCTTTGTACCCGGCACAAAGAAGCTCAAATGCAAAATTAAGAAGCAATTACGTTTTTGCAAACTAATATTACAGTTGATTATTAAAAACAAACACTTTCAGAAATCCGTACTTATCATTTAATAATTGGAGGGCATTAATACCCCCTTGTACCTGATTAATCATTTTTTTACACTTTTTAATAGCTGTTTCACCTACTGGCTACATTATCAGCTTGCTGTTAAGTATTGATATTGATGATTGATGTAATAATGATTAAATAAAAAGCCATATTTAGAGCTTGATTTTTGGAACATTTTTTGTCATAATCTTCATTCAAGAGAATACTGTCTGCTATCTAAATTAGTTTTTCTTCCCTCTCTTTTGCCTGGATTGTGCATAAAAGTGACATTCTATAAACACAGGTTTCCTCAAATAGTGTTCCACCAGCAATCTATACATTCCACAGTAATCTGCAATCATGGTCGGGGAAGGGGGGCTGTTGGCTCGAGCTCAAAATGTTTATGGTGCATCGCTTCCCCAAAGAACAAAAACACCCTGGGGTTTTAGTTCAAATTTCCCCAAATGCACCTTTATTGACATCAGGTACAACAGTTGGGGAAATACATAATACCCCAGCACAGACGCCATTCAACTAGTCATAAATTAAGTTAGAAAAGGTCTCCCCCTAAAAAGTATAGCACTCCACTAATCAAAGCCACGCGGTCGCCATTGCTAAAGAGCACGGAAATCTTCCCAACAGCCAATCGAGTGAACAAGCCATAGTTGCTTTTTAACGAGTTTAACTGGTAATCTCAGATAAATGGAGAACTGCTTGAAGTGTCTGCCTTCTCTAAGACAGTAATGAGAGGATTTAGGGTATTCTGCATCCCAAACTGCACACAACCAAGAGAATGCCACAGGTGTGTCACCATCCACGTTAGAGTGCTTTCTCAGCGATGGCCATCCCCCTACTGTGGACAAAACATAGATTTTTTTTTAATTGGATCCAGGAGCTAGCTCAATTATCCAACTGCTCTGTGCTTAAACCCCCAGCTAGCTTATGTACTACTAATAATAAACTTTCCATAATAGCAGCTCAGCCTATTACTGTTTTCTTTTCTCTTAACCTAAAAGTGGAACCACTTTATTCTATTTGCAGCCACTGAAGAAACTCACGAATTGGTTTCCTCCTAAAAAACAAAAAATTGTTCAAGAATTACAGAACAGACCCAAGTAAATAATATTTAATTATGCACGCACATATTTTCAGAGGAGAACCTGCTTGTCTTACGGAACAGGGAGAAAATAATGTCATAATTCGTCCCTTTGCAATCTGTGGAAGAATTTTGTCTCCTCCTTTATAACCTTTATTTGCCAGATCAAAGCAAGAGCCGGTTAGAACCACACCCTGGGACAGTGACAGCAATATCCAGAGCTGCGCTATCGCAGACGGGTCAGTCTTAATTGATGCAGCTTCAGTGTGATTCTCTACATTTAATGCATTCATGTTTCATTTGCAAAAAGAAAATCCGAGCCCTGTGCTACCATTCTGGTTTTCAGAAAAGTGTTACATTTATAAATAAGAGATCAAAATCCTTGAGTGGGCAGAAATAGTATCATCAAACCAAATACATGTTTCCACCATTTGGACATATTTTTAACAATCTTAATCCCACTTAAACTTTGCGAAAACTCTATTGAAAATTCAACCTTGTGCTCTTGAAGCTGAAACTGATAAAACTTAATAGCAACACGGCAGTGAAACACTAATAAACTCATTATAGATCACATAAATGGGACGTCTGCGTGGCTGCCAGACAGCGCACATACGCGCCTCAGTTCCAAAGAGCAAAGGCAAGCAAGGTAGTGCAGCCTCTGCGTGGACAGTTGGAGGGAGAGGATTTGGTAACACTTTGCAACAAGTTTGCTAAATTTATTGGATCAGGCAGTTCATTTAGAAATTTCAGATGCTAATTATAGGTGGGCTACAGACAAGCTGGTATGAAGAATGAGTTTTCCTGAGGCCTGAGAGCCACTTCAGGGTCTATGCTTGCAAAATGGCTCCTGAGTCCTAAAACCCCTTGCCATGTGACGCTCCTTCACCAAACAAGGGGAGCTGCTGAGGACCCAGCCTCCACCAGTCCCCCTCCCCCGGGACCTGGAGAGCTTCTCCCTGTAGAATCCAGGGAATCCTCCCTACAGTTGGTTTGTACCAGAGGCTACACCTTGAGGTCCACTTGTTGAATTCCACTGACTCATAACTTGTGTGGCTCACGTGGCAATTTAAGAAAAGATACGTAAGGGTCATCAACTTGTTGAGTTTCATGTAAAAATAGAGATTCCTGCTTTTGCTTGAAAAATCCAAAGCTCTAGCAACATTAAACCCATATTCCCCATGGGCAGCAACCAGGGTGCATTCTCCAGGTGGGTCACAACCTCAGCCACTGATGGAAATGCTGTTGCCCTTGCAGGGACATCAATGGGACGTCGTCGGGGCTGCCAGAGAGCACGTGAGCGGCTCCAGTTGCAAAGAGCAAAGGGAAGCAAGGTAGGTTTGTGTGTAGACGGTTGGAGGGGAGAGGATTTGGTAGCGTTTTCAGCCCTACTCTGCACCATTCACAGACTGCTGAGAGGAAAGGAAAGACATGGTCAAAAGAAGATACGCTAAGGAGAAGCTAGAGGGTAGACTGGAAGCACCGACTTGTGTTCCGGGCCCCAGCCCACCAGGCTCAATCGAGACGTGGCTGCTGCAGCCAGCTCTGCCCCCGTGAGTGTTTCCTTGCAGAAGATGGGGGAGTATATGCTTCCTCCTTGTCATCACAAGAAGAATCTGGGAACCTTGGAGGAACAGGAGTAGGAGGGAGGGGACAGAGTCTCTGCCCTGGAGTGGCTCAAAGTCTAAGTGAGGAGACCAGGCATGAGGCTCAGACAACCAGAACCAAGGCACAGGGTGGAAGATGGTGGTCCAGCCCTGCAATGGATACTTTAACAAGTGTGAGAAAACGCTGTGCTGAACCTTGGAGAGCCCTCAGTGAAGCTGACACGGGAGGGTGCAGGAGGAAGGACTGGGGCACAGGAAGCAGGAAAAGGAGAAGGGAGAGATCGAGGTGGTAGGCCAGAGAGTGAAGTGCAAGTCTCTGCTTGTGAGTGTCATTCTCTGTGCTCTGTGAGGCCAGGAGCCAAGATCAGAGCGTGCCCACCCCTCGGCTATTCCAGATTCTTATGTCTCCCTGTGCTGCTGCCATGGGACCAGCATCCCCAGCACTTCCTGGGGGCTGGTTAAAGGTGAGCAGCTCAGGCTTCACCCCAGACCTTCTGAATCAAATGCACGTTGAAGGCTCTGATCTATCCACCTGATAGAGAAAGCCAAAGGGATCACTCCAGCTCCTCATACTCCACATCCACGTGTCCTGGGCTTTGCCATGGTGGGGGTGTGCAAGTGTCAATCGCAAAAGAGTCTAAAGGAACTCCAGGTACCTTTCTTGCCAAGACAGATCCCCAGTCCGTCCACCTCAATGGTGTTTTTAGACATCAAAAAATATGGCTTCGGTAGTCAGATGATGTGTAATTAGCATTAAACTCTTTCATTTCATGTAAGTTAGAGCCTTGCCTGAGACACTTCATTCAGGAAGTAACCTGGCACTCAAGATTAAAATGAAATATTAGCATGTCAGCGGTGGCCTCAGCACAGTGCACTCCTCTCCCGCCCTCCAACCCTGCAAGGGAACAGCACAGAGTATCTCCTAAGCACCCCAGCAGAAGGGATGTGGTGGAGGGGCTTTCAGAGGTGAGGGGTCAGACTTTCTTCCATGGAAAAGGGCCATTGCTTCCAGCAAATGAGAAGTGGAAAAACTGACCCTTGTCGAAGCCGAAATCAAGTAAGTGTCATCCTTTTATTGCGTGTTCTTTCTGCTCCTCAAACTCATCCAGCCTGTCCCCACCTCAGGGCCTTTACACCTGCTGTGTCCTCTGTCCAGGCACTGACATCCTGGTGGACTCAGTGTCCCCTCCGCAGAGGGCCTTGCCTTATCACCCAGTCTCAGCCAGCCCTCCGTCCCTCAGCTTCGGATCCCTCTGTTTGAACACTGGTGTGGCATTTACCCTAACAGATGGAGTTCTGGATTCTTCCTAGATAACAGTATTTGTATATTTATTGCCTGACTCCTCCAACTGAAATGTCAGCTACAAGAGGGCAGGGACTGTGGCCGTTTTGTTTTCTGCTACATTCCCAGGGCAAAAACAGTACCTGGCTCATCAGGTAGGACGGAGAGAGAAGAGAGGCAGGAGAAAGGAAAAATAAGGGATAGATGGATAGATAGATAGATCTAGAGAAGAAGAAAAGTAAATAGATCTATCTGTATATAGAGAGATGCTAAACATGTAGATAGATTGACAGATAAGATGATAGATCCAGAGAGAGAGAGAAGGAAAGAAGGGAGGGAGAGAGGGAGGGGGGAGGGAGGAAGGAAGGGAGGTAAGGAGGGAGAGAGGGAGGGAGGGAGGAAGGAAGGGAGGGAAGGAGGGAGAGAGGGAGGGAGGAAGGAAGGGAGGAAGGAAGGGAGGAAGGGAGGGAGGAAGGGAGGGAGGAAGGGAGGGAGGGAGGAAGGGAGGGAGGAAGGGAGGGAGGGAGGGAGGGAGGGAGGGAGGGAGGAAGGGAGGGAGGGAGGGAGGGGAAGGAAGAAAGAATCTATACATCTGTCTGTCTATAGAAAGAGAAATGATAGATAAAGAGAAAGAAAGACTATAGGTAAATCTATACATATATAAAGCTATGATAGATGAATAGATGAGATGATAGATCTAGAGAGAGGAAGGAAGAAAGGAAGGAAGGAAAAGATAGATAGACAGATAAATGATAGATAAGTAGATCTAGAGAAGAAAGGTAAATAGATCTATCTGTATATAGAGAGGTGCTAAACATGTAGATGGATTGAAAGATAACATGATAGATGTGGAGAGAGAGAGAGAAAGAAGGGAGGAAGAGAGGGAGGGAGGGAGAGAGGAAGGAAGGGAAGAACGAATCTATACATCTTTCTACATACAGAAAGAGAAATGATAGATAAATGAAGAGAAACAAAGATAACTGTTAAATCTATACATATATAAAGATATGATAGATGGATAAATGAGATGATAGATCTAGAAAGAGTGAAGAAGGAAAGAATAGAAAGAAGGAAAAGAAAGAGAGAAAGAAAGAAAGAAAAAGAAAGAAAAGTAAAGAAAGAAAGAAACTGATATGACAGACAGCTAGATAATAGATAGATAGACAGGCTGACAGCCAGCTCAATTGATCGGGCATTTTGGCTGACACAGAAGAACATGGTGCCCACTCTCAAGAGTCTTGCAACTGAGACAGGAAAATGACAGAGCCAGAAAGCATTGCCCAGCAGCCACTCACAGTGTTGTCAAATGTGACCAGAGCAGCACAGGATTAAATGGCAATTAGGGATTCAAAGGGAAGGACCACGAAGACAAAGGAGAACTTGCCATGGGCTGGAGGAGTTGCAGGTGGAGTGGGGCTTCCTCAGGGGCTTGGGGAGGGGTGGCTTCCTTGCACTAGATTCCAAGAACGCGGCTGACGTGGAAATCCCAAACAGTGCCCCCAGTTGCTCAGCAATCACCGGACACATGGCAAGATTTCAGATGATGCCCAGAGAAACTGCGTGTTTTTTTTTTTTTTTTTAAATGAAGACTTACATAATTATTTTGATGTTTGATATGAAAAATACATACCTGGCAAATTCAACCAGAGATTTCATAGCTATTGTTATTCAGGACAAAGCTAAATATGGTATATTATGGATAAAAGTAGCCCTACTTAAAAAATATTAAAGTCCACAAGCAGGTGGTTTTCGGATTGGAAAACTCCAAAATCAGGTGTGGGAATGCTGGAAGTGGCCAGCTTAGAGCGAAGGAGTCAGCCCTCCCACTCCCCCACAGAAACGGAGCCCCACAGGGAGGGCCTGGGAAGGTTACCTCCACGGGAGGCCTTGCTACTTGGGAGCTGGCGGCCAGCTGGGTTGTCAGAGGCAGACGTGGGCTTCATGGCCCTTGCCTGCATTTGTGGAAGTGGCAATGTATGTTCAAGCATACCAGGGCCTCCCTGGGCAGCATCTTCCCCACCACCGAAGCTGTGTGGGAGCAGGGAAATACTCCTAGAAAGAACTGCAAGGGCGGCTCCTGCCTCCTGCAAGGTCAGTAGGTTCTGGCAAGTCCCTTCCCTTCTAAAGGAGAGAGAAGGGGAGGAGGAGAGAAAGGCAACAGAGAGGGGAAGGGGAGAAGAAAAGCTTGGGGGGAGGAAAAGGGATATGAGGAAAAAGATGAAGAAGAGAAAGAACAAGAGAGACGAGAGAGAGAGAGAGAGAGAGAAGAGGGAGACAGAGTGTACATGCCTATCTAAAGACCAAATGCTGGTGAAAGTCCTTATCAGGAAGAAAAATTTTAAAATGCATGAACTCTATTTATACCCTGAGTAAACAAGATAATTACGTGTTCGTTTCATAAGTTGTGCCTTGATTTCAGATCACCAGTGACCATGAATGTTTGGATTTCATATAAGCATGTTTAAAAGCCACGGGTCTTGACCCTCCGACCAGGAAGCAAAGCTTGGTCAACACTTTTCACACTGTGATCAAGGCGTAAAGCACAGAGTTGAACAAACTAACATTTTACTCTTGGAACTGAAGTATAAGCAGGAGAACTGATGAATCTGCTAATTGTTGCATTGTTCTGGCCTGCTCTCGACATTGGCATATACCTCTTCTATCACCCAAAGTACTTCCTTTGTATACATATGCAAAGAAAAACCCATATGACCCTGATGAATATAAAGGGTGTTGTTTTTTTTTTTCCCCAAGAGTCATCACTTTTTGTTGTTTTTCTTAAGGCCAAGTTGCTTGTGTACAGTTCATGGCCTGGCCTGAGAGCGTGCTGGGACTGCCTGAAACGCAACCAAGCACCCTGTGCAGGCCGGACACTGTCTGGACACCCCAAACGGCCTGTCCCAATGTACATCTTTCTTCCTGCAGTCACTCTAAGCCTCAGTCAAGAGAAAGGCGACAGCGAGTTCTGCAAGAGGCTGGTGGGGTGATCTCTTGTATTTTTTGAGACAGGATCTTGCTCTGTCATCCAAGCTGGTGTGCGATGGTGGGATCTTGGCTCACTACAACCTCTGCCTCCTGGGCTCAAGCCATCCTCCCACCTCAGCCTCCTGAGAAGCTAGGACTGCAGGCGCACGCCACCATGCCAGCTAATTTTTGTATTTTTTGTAGAGATGGGATCTCCCTATGTTGCCCAGGCTAGTCTTGAACTCCTAGGCTCAAGTGATCTGCCCACCTCAACCTCCTAAAATGCTGGGATTACAGACGTGAGCCACTGCGCCTGGCCCGGGTGATTCTCTTTCTCCCATTCCCACTTTCCCTGCGTCGCTTCGGCAAATGGTTTTCTAGCAGCTCTGTCTTGGCTAAATCCCAATGAGTCACAAACACCTTAACTGGGCACACAGCTTTGTTCACCATGGGGGTCCAGCCCACACCTCTACTCTTGCCTGCTCTGTTGCTATATCCTTTACATCTTACACCTGTACCCTAAGTTCCAACACAACAGAGGTGCTTATCACTCTCCAACATACCCATCTGCCCCCAGTTTTTCCAGTTTCCCCCTCTCTTGCCTCTGCTGGGCATGACCACTTTAATCCCCCCCCTCCCGCAGCTGCAAACGCATTTGACAAACCCCTGCCTTCAGCGAGAAGCTTCTCTCTTGCCTTCTCCCATCTCCATTGGTGAATACCTTCCTGGTCCCACGAGGTCCAGCTCCAAGGCCAGCCCTTCCATGAAGCTCTTCCTGAGCCTCAAAACTAGCCCAGTTTTTCCTCTCTTTAAATGATTGCACAGTGCTGAGCACAGAGGAAGTGCACAACAATTATTAGCTCCTTTATTGTCAGTCCACAATTTATTCTTATTGCTTTTATTAACTGGTCTCTCCCTCTCGCCTGAGAATTCATGGCTCTCCATTGAATCTCAGAGGTGGCACTGGTTGTGCTCTACTTTGCGATGTAGTTTGTGACATGTGGGTTCCTCCCCCTCTGTAGCTGTAACCCATCATTGCCTAGAATGGTGGTTCCAGGTAGAGTAGCTGGGCTCTGTACGCTTCTACCAGCCCAGAGTGTACTGAAGAAGTGGGCACCTTACTTCCCTACAGGCAAAGTCCTTTTAGGCATCGTTGTCAATCCACAGCCCTGGTGTCAGGCTGCCTCCTGAGAAAACTCAAGGGGTTACAACAGCAGTGCCACCAAGGGTCATCCAGACCTCAGTCCTCACTGAACATACATGCTGTCGATGCTGAGTGCACGGAAGATCTGGATTGGGCGCTCTGGGCAGGTGGGGAATAGGTTGGGAAATACTGTGTCCCCCTCCTCTCGTCAGCATAGAGTTAGTTCTCAGGAGCTTGTCGCAGCCCACCAGGTAATAGATCAAGACCTGCTGCATAAGTCCACATCAGAGACTTTCCTTAATTTTAACCCCAATTTCCCCCCACACTCTAAACAAGAACCAGTGGTAAGCTCAACAGTCCTCTGTGGGAAGAAGGAAAACAAGCCTGACTTGGCCTTGCTGGAAGCTACACCTCAAATATCAAAACTTCTTTCAGATCCTATTTTTGGCCAGGCACGGTGGCTCAAGCCTGTAACTCCAGCACTTTGGGAGGCAGAGGTGGGTGGATCACTTGAGGTCGGGAGTTCGAGACCAGCCTGACCAACATGGCAAAACCTTGTCTCTACTAAAAATACAAAATATAGCTGGACATGGTTGTGGGCTTCTGTAATCCCAGTTACTCAGGAGGCTGAGGCAGGAGAATCGCTTGAACTCAGGAGGCGGAGGTTATAGTGAGCCGAGATCACAGTACTGCACTCCAGTCTGGGTGACAGAGCCGGAGTCCATTTCAAAAAAACAAAAACAAACAAGCAAACCAAAAAAAAAAAAAGAGAGAGAGAGAGATCCTATTTCCACTGCCCTCCTAAAAGCAAAAGGGGATGGCGGTCCTGGCCTCCCTCTACATATTCTTCCTCATGGCACTGGGTCCTTCAGCCCAGATTCACTGGGCTAGGGTGAAGGAAAGGCTCCTCGTGTTCAGTGAGAATCAACATTACTGCCAAAGACTGCTGACAGCCCACATCACACCCGCACACACTTACAACACATGTCACGGAAGGCCTGGTGTCCCCCAGAAGGTTACAGCTATTGAGGGATTTGGGAAAAAATAAAAAACAACATATATTTCTTCCCCTATTTTCTGTCTCACCTGGTCCATTGCCAGGAACATAAAGACCATCTAGATGGGCCAGGCTTACTGGTTCACACCTGTAATCCCAACGCTTCGGGAAGTGAGGTGGGAGGATCACTTGAGGCCAAGAGTTCAAGACCAGCCTGGCAGCGCAGTGAGACCCCATTTATGATAGAACAGAGACTACACTTGAACTTAGCCAAAAGGCCGAGAAGCAATGAGACCCCATTTCCACAAAAAATAAAAGAATGAGCCAAGCATGGTGGTACACACCTGTAGTCCTAGCTACTTGAGAGGCTGAGGTGGGAGGATCACTTGAGCCCAGGAGTTTGAGGCTGCAGTGAGCCCCTGTCACACCACTGCACTCCTACCTGGACAACGACAGATGGAGACTCCATCTCCACAAACATAAATAAATAGAGAGTACCTGGGTCAGTTAAAGAGAGCAGCCATTTTCTCCTTACCGCTCTGCTGACTCACTCTTATAGAAAGGCAATGGCTTACATCCATCCTGCTTTTTCACATGACCCTCCTTTTTTGTTTTAATTAGCATGCCTTGACCAAGGATGGTGGCTCACACCTGTAATCCCAGCAGTTTGGGAGGCTGAGGCAGGTGGATCACTTGAGGTGAGGAGTTCAAGACCAGCCTGAGCAGCATGGTGAAACCCCATCTCTACAAAAAATACAAAAATTAGCCAGGCGTGGTGGCCTGTGCCTGTGGTCCCAGCTATTCAGGAGGTGAGGCAGAAGAATTGCTTGAGCCCAGGAGGTAGAGGTTGCAATGAGCCGAGATCGCACCACTGCACGCCAGCCTGGGCAACAGAGTGAGACCCTGTGTCCAAAAAAAAAAAAGAGGTTGCAGTGAGCCAAGATCACGCCTCTGCACTCTAACCTGGGTGACAGGGTGAGACTCTGTCTCAAAAAAAAAAAAAAAAAAAATAGCACGTCTCGAAACAAAGACGATGCTTTCCAAATATACAAGCATCACCGAGACACCGTCAAAATAGATCATTGCTTTTGCCTTTTTCACCCCCCTTCGGAAGAAGACATGGGAAACAATAAGCAAAGTCCTCACGAAGCAGCCAGTTCCTCAGTTTACCCACAGTGCCCAGGGAAAGAGGTAGGACCAAGGTTCTCGAAGGAGTAGGGTTGGCAAAGGAAACTCCCCAGGCAAATGAGTCATGGTGGGGGTAGCTGGGTCAGGTCAGGCGTGGCTGGCCCCTGCAGGTCTTCCTCCCACAGGCCTGGACCCAAGATTTGTAGAACAACAGGGAAGCAGCCAGGATGTCTGCATCATGGACAGTGGAGCCAGCCCTACCTAGAGGCCCTTTGCTTCTCTGGGGTTCAAGCCTGGTACTTTCTGCAAAGTGGCCTCCTAGAAGACCAGACTGTATCACACTGTTCCCAGCCGATCACCTTTATAACAAAGTGTTAAGAAGCGGCTCTCACCCCCAGAGCTCACTAGGAAAGTTGCCTGCCTCTACCTGGAGAACTGGCACGCCTCTACCCCTGGCACAATTGCAGCTGCAGGTACCTGAGTATACTTGGACTGAGGGTCCACATACACAGGGCCGTCAGAGTGGCAGCTCCCAGACCCGGAGGGGCTTTGGTCCCAGGGAGGCTGGGCCATAGGCAATGGTGACGTTGAAATGTTTCAAACTGACATCCAACCCACATCTCTCTTCCTGCACTTTCTCACCTGCCCGTGCCCCACGGTGCGGGACAGACAGGTACCCATGATAGGACCAGCAGCAGAAGTGAGGCGTCATGGGTTAAAGCGCCTCTTTCTTAGTTAGTGGTGTCTATTTGCCACGCTGACCTAATGCACGGCCTCACAGCTCTCGACCTCTGAAGGGCCAAGAGGGACACAGGAGTCTTGTCTCATGGCAAACAAAAGGCAAAGTCACAGCGGAGTGGACCCTGAAGTGATGTGGGATATTCGCCCCACCCACCCCACCCTGGAGGATGCCGGCCTTGCCAGGCCGCCTGAGGGGGCAGATTCAGAGTGAATGTGGCAGAAGGAAATATATGTCCAGCTTCAACCCCACCACCCACCGGGTCCCCACTCTTTGGAACGTCCTACACAGAGTGGCACATCCCAAGCCCAGGGAAACTGATATTTCTCTGCACCAACAGCTGGCACAAAGAGAAGTCTTCCAAAAAGCAAAGTCCATTGCGCATTTTGTTTTGTTTTGTTTTTTAGAGATGGGGTTTCACCATGTTGGTCAGGCTGGTCTTGAACTCCTCACCTTGTGATCCGCCCGCCTTGGCCTCCCAAAGTGCTGGGATTACAGGCGTGAGCCACCACACCCGGGCTACTGCGCATTTTGGACTCCTTCATGGAAGTCAGTCATTTCCACTTTGCCAGGCCTCTCCCCAGACGCCCTCCCTCCGTAGCAAAGCCCCCCAAATCTCTAACAACTGGACCCTCATTGCAAAGCAAAAAGCACCATAATTAGCTCCATAAAGTAATCAAGACCCACTAAAGGGAAAAAAAAAATATGACATGAAGCTTTTGTTTCCAGAAATGAAAGAAGAAGGCTAAACAAAAAAAAAAAGAAAAAGAAAGAAGGAAAGAGAAGAAAATCCAGCAGCAGCAGCAACAGCATCGGGGGATTCCAGAAAAGGAGACGCTTGTCGCCCAGGCACACAGGGAGAGTTCTCCGGGCGGGTGCCGAATGGCAAGAAGGGTTAAATTTATGTTCCATTACAAGTCCCCTTTTTTGGTTTCATCTTCTCAGTAAAACACATAACTTAAAATGAAATCAAATATTAAAAATGACAGACTATATAAGTGCTGTGAGTAACTTTAGGTCACGGAGGGAGGGAAAGCCGGCAAGTTGTCAGGCACTATCTGTCAGAGTGAATTAGAAACAATCAACAGAGACTGAAAGGGAAGGTGATTGTTATTAAGCAGCAGGGCTGTGAGCAGGCTACCCAGATGTGGTCATGCATATAAAGGACAGGAAGCAGCAGTTTAATTTAGGAAGCCCTGGCGAACAGGGCAGCAGAGAGGAGAAAAGTCCTTTGTCGCTAATAAGCTGCAAGTTACTTTGATAACAGCGGGGTTAGGCTCGAGAATAAAACACATTTCTTTCACTACCACACACCATTAATATCACAGAAATGTGGTCGGAAGAAATGCCCAGTGCGCGGCGGGCTTAGCCAGTGGCCTTCCGCGGCAGAAGCCTGGGAAGCCGGAGCCTGAGTCGTCCCCATTTCAGCCAATGCCTCCCCCTCCTTCCAAGGCCAGGCTCTTCTGACTGCGTCGGACCGACTGTCACCTTCCAGAAATGTCATCTGACCAAAAAGGAATACTGATGGTGTTTCATTATGTCCCCGACGTCAGACACTCCCATCTCTGTGGCATGTGGGAAGGGTACAAGCCCGGTAAACAGCCTCGATATAATAAAGTCCATGCATGCAGCAACGAAAAACAATTTTATATGCAGACAAGGCCCGATTTCATAAGAAATTACTTATGCAGGCGTTCTGCAATTATCCTGTGATACTTTCAGGCAACAGTCTGACAGCAGTTGTGCAAACAATAAAGGGATTACAGAAATAAAAACAAATAATATTACACACACAGAAACTCCATGTTGCATGTGAAAAGGATGAAGGGAGGGTACAGAAATCAAGAGGAACCAGGCAGGGGCCAACAGGAAGTGAGGCCCGGAGCCCAGCCGACCCCTTCCCAAGCACTTGCACTATGCCCAAGCTTGCTGAGCGGTACTTTCGTAGAAGGAAACGCTTGTCTGGGGGCCTGCCCCCAACCTCCTCCCCTAGCTCTGGAGATGCTGGGCCACCTGCTTGCCTCTCTGACCCTCAGGCTCTTCATCGCAGGGAAGCTGAGGTTTTTGGCTCCCTCTGAGGAAGGAGCAGAGTCCGGACTAGGAAGAGGTGAGCAATAGGTTTTTTCTTGCTCAGCAGGTGGCCTCATACGACAGAAAGCATCTTGTCCTTCTGCCTGTCCCAGGGTCAACGCAGGCCCTGGGTCAACTGCCCCTGTCCAGTCGCAGCCCAGAGAAAGCCTCAGCATAGCAGAGGATCAGGACCACTGCTTCCCAAATGCAGGGGGAGAAAAGTCAGTGGATCAGCCACACGTGAGGGCGGAATCAGACTCAGAGGAGGTGGAAGTGTTTTCCCAAGCAGCCGTTACCCAAGTGGTGTGGGGGAGGGGTTGTCTTACTGCCACCAAGGATGGAACTCAGCCATCCCTTCATCCCCACTGCAGACATTGGTAGGATAGGTTGGCACCCTGTAACTCAGGTGCTGGGGAGACAGGAAGGAAGCTGGAACCAGATGCCTGCAGTGGGGCGTCCTGACTGACTCCCCCAGACGATGGGGGACTTCTGTATTGCTGCCCACCTCTGAGCAATGGCCCTATCCCATGCAATCAGAAACAATCGCTGGCCTCCCTATGGTACAGCCATATTCAGCAGCAGGAGAACTCAGGGCCAGGAGAAGCATGGGGCCAGGGACCTGCAATGCTCCAGGCCCTCTGCACCTCATACGCTCCAGGCCAGGCTGTCCCAAGGGCAGCTCAGGGCCGCACTGGCCACTCCTTGCAGAGAGCCCCCCATGCACGCTGTGTCTGCCCCTGCGCTCAGGAATCACAAAATATAGCCCCATTTCCAGCCAGTCCACATGTACACTTGTGTTTACAGAGAGTGTTTTGGAAACTAGAATTTGTTACCAATATCAGAGAAGAAAAATTTTTCAAGAACCGGATTCCCTTTTGCTGACTTTTCTTTTAAAACTCCGAAAACCTGGACAAACGCGGCCCACGCTCCCAGGCGGCTACAATAGATGGAAGCTGGGTGGTGATGGTGGTGGCGGTCCCTTTGATGGACCAGCTCTCCCCCACGCTGCTCTGTGCAGACTGAGCTTCATGCATTTACCAACTGCGCTCTGAATCTGGGGTAATGACAGCTCCTCAAGAGGGATGAGACCTGCCCAGGACACACAGTGGTAGGGTGGGCCATAGAAACACATTCTGAGGCAGAATCCAAACCCTGCCCCAGGCTGAGCTGCTTCAGCCTTGATTGCCTTTGTCCAAAACTTTCATGGTTCTGACCCTAAAATGGGCCTTCTGGAATCCCTGAAGGGCATCCCAAATCACCTGTCCAGGTACCAGAAACTCACAGCCAGCATTCTGGCCTGATTGCATCCCGAGTGTTGGCATAAGTCAGACTTGGGCAGACCTTGGGTTTTGCAATTCCTGCATGTCAGAAAATTCAGAAAGAAATGTGGATTTGTCATATATTGGGTTTGCTTAAACCAAAAGGCAACAGGTTCTAATGATTACAAGTTTCAGAAGTGAGGGGGCTAGTCAATCAAAACAACAAGTGATTGCTAACCACTCGGTGGGCCAGGAACGGTCCTAGGGGCTGTGAGAGCTACGGAGATGAAGAAGACACAAGCCCCACCACCCAGGCACAAGCTGGAGCCTCAGTTCATCTAAAGTGGCCCCCAAGGTGTCTGGATCTGCCTGGGCATCCTGGGGGAGGTGAGGAGGGCATACTGTGCTCAGGTGAGAACACAAATGCGTGGATTCTGGCTCTGGCTCTGCTAATGACTTGCTGTGTGACCCTGGACCAGTCTCTTACCCTCTCTGAGCCCCAGTCTTCTCACCCATAAAAGGAAGGTGGCTTTGATCATAAAAGTTCCTGCCAAGGCTGGACGCGGTGGCTCACACCTAGAATCCCTGCACTTTGGGAAGCCAAGGCGGGTGGATCACGAGGTCAAGAGATCGAGACCATCCTGGCCAACATGGTGAAACCCCGTCTCTACTAAAAATACAAAAATTAGTTGGGCAGCATGGCACACGCCTGTAGTCCCAGCTACTCAGGAGGCTGAGGCAGGAGAATTGCTTGAACCCAGGAGGCGGAGGTGGCAGTGAGCCAAGATCACGCCATTACACTCCAGCCTGGATTACAAGAGCGAAACTCTGTCTCAAAAAAAAAAAAAAGTTCCTGCTAGCCCAAGCATTCTATGAGCCTATGAATGACCCAGAATTCAGGAGAAGAGAGTGTCGCTTGGCAATAACACCTGCACTGCCCAAGGGAAAGAGGTCTCAACTATAACCACCAAGACTCTTTACCCTTAAACTCACCCTGCATGCACTATGACCCATAATGACCCAGTTTTCCCCCTGCAGTGAATGGGAAATGACTTCAACTCCCTGAGGGTCACTCTTCTCCTCTGAATATAGACTTAGCCAGACCCAGGCTCCCTAATCAATGGAAGAAGCAGAGTCTGTACCAGGAAGAGGTAAGCCATAGTTGAGCAGGGCAGCCCAGCTGGACTCTGTGGGCTGATGTGGGATCTGAGCTCAGAGAAGTTAAGTGGCCTGTGATACCTCCCAGAAGCCCTCCACCTGTCTCTCTCCCCAAGCGCCCACAGCTGGGAGGCTCAGGCCTCCCTGGGCTGCACAGAAAGCTCATGCCGGGGCCTGAGGAGATGCCACAGGCCCTGCTGCTCCGAGAGCAGGGCCCCCAGTGCTGCTGTCCATCTTTCTTGCATCCACAGAGCCTAAAATGCCTAATTCCCAGCTTTGGGCAAGTCACCAGGTCATCCCTCCAGCAGAAAATGAAGGCCACCAAGAGCCACTCCAAGCCACTCATTCCCGGCACCCAGGAGCATCTCCACGCCTGCTAAGGGAGGGTTTCTCAAGATACTCCCTCTGGTTAAACCCGAAAGTCCACGTTCCTCAGCATGGCCTCCAAAGCCATGCCTGATAAAGGCCCTCCACCCTGCCCATCCTCTCCCCCAGGGCTCGCTGTCTGGCCACACTGGCCTACACGCTGCCCCTTAGGCATGCCATGCTTTTCTCCACCATGGGGCCTTTGCACTTGCTGTCATTTCTGCTGGGAAGGCTCTTCCCAGAACTTCTCCCCATTTGGCAGTGTCCCTTCCTTAGGGGGGGGCCTCCCCCTGACCACCTACCCTCTCTCAAGCACAGACACTCCCCCTCTCCTTCCCCACCCATTCTCCTGCTTCATTTTCTCAGGCATTTATGTCTCTATGATGTCATCGTATCCACTGGTTTCCTTGTTTACTGCTCCCCACCCTCAACCCCCATAACATCAGTCCTCTGAGGACAGGACCCTCGTCTGTCTTGTCTAACACTGTACCCAGTGCAATGGCTAAGAGTTCAGGCTCTAAACTTGGGAAGAATCGTGCTGGAACCACAAGGTTGGAAGCAGGAAGAAGGGATCAGGCTAAGGGATCAGGGTGTAATGTCAGGAAAAGCCATGCTCAGACCTGCCTTCCCAGGTTTGGGGCAGGCAACTTCTCTGACCTCAGATCCTGCATCTGGAAAATGGAAGGAATTATAGTATCTACTACCTGCAAGTGGATTTGGAAGGATCAATTGAGATGATACCAAGAAATGCATACTCCAGAATGAGCTCCATTCTACCTTGTCTCTAGAGTCAAAATCATCTCTGATTTTGGTTTTCTCCCTGGGAAAGTGTGCATAATGGGACTTACACGCTGACCTCATTCAGCAGCTACGGAGGAGTTTGCTGGGACCTTTTCTTCCAAAAGACTGGAGATCTCGTGGTGAAGATTCAATACGATGCAAAGCCCCACACACATGTGCCGGGCTTATCATCATTATCACATGGAAATTACCATTATTCACTCCCTCCTCTGTGCTCCCAAAGTACCGCTCCTGCAGCATTTAACTAAGGTAATTACTGCCATGGGAAGGATGTTGACTCACTCATCTGTACCAGTACAGAGGGGCTGACTCGGGGCAGCCCAGGCAACCACAGAATCGGCACCTGAAGTGCACACTGCCTGGGGTCCCCCCCAGAGTCCTGCAGGTGCCTGGGACAGTGTGTCTGTCAGGTAAAAGGAAGGTCTTATAGGCCCTGACTGACTTTCCTTCTGGAAGTCACCAGACCTCTCAACCCAAACATGGAGTCTTTCTAAAGGATAAAGCTATAGAAGCTAGACAACCATGCCCCAAAATTCTGCCTCTAATCTTTGCAGAGGGCTGTCTGGAAATCCACACTGTGGTGGGACATGAAATCAGTCCGAGGTGTGTGATTCATTCAGTTACCAATGGCTGCTTCAATTTTTATGTAATCAGTGCTTAAGAGTGGCACTCTGGGCCAGGCACAGTGGCTTATATCTGTAATCCCAGCACTTTGGGAGGCAGAGGCAGGTAGATGACTTAAGCCACTGGTCCCCAAGCTCCTTGGCATCAGGGACCGGTTTTATGGAAGACAATGTTTCCATGGATCGGGAGGCAGTGATAGTTTCGGGTGAAACTGTTCCACTTTAGATAATCAGGCATTAGATTCTCATAAGTAGCACACAACCTAGATCTCTCACATTCACAACTCACAATAGGGTCCGGGGTCCTGTGAAAATCTAATGCAGCCTCTGATCTCAGAGGAGGTGGCGCTCAGGCGGTAACACACGCTCGCCCACAGCTCAGCTCCTGTTCAACAGCCCAGTTATTAACAGACCACTGTCAGTACCAGCCCATGGCCCAGAGGCTGGGGACCCCTGGTTTAAGCCCAGGAGTTCAAGACCAGCCTGGGAAAAATGGCAAAACTTCATCTATATAAAACATACAAAAATTAGCCAGGCATGGTGGGAGGCGCCTGTAGTCCTAGCTACTCCGGAGGTTAAGGCACGGGGATCCATTGCTTGAGCCCAGGAGGTCAAGGTTGCAGTGAGCCAAGATCACACCACTGCACTCCAGCCTGGTGACAGAGTGAGACTCTGTCTCCAAGTAAAAAAGTAAAATGAAATAAAATAAAGAGTGCGGTCTGGATGTCCTGAAGCTGCATTTGTATAGCTTTTGACATAGTATGGGTTGGATGTGTGTCCCCTCCAAATCTCACGTTGAAATGTGATTCCTAGTGTTGGAGGCGGGGCCTGGTAGGAGGAGACTGATCATGGGGCGGATCCCTCACGGGTGGTTTCGCGCCATCCCATTGATGATAAGTGAGTTCTCACTCAGTTGGGTCATGCAAGATCTGGTTGTTTAAAAGAATCTGGAGAACTCCACCACCCCTTCCCTAGCTCCCTGTCTCACCGTGTGACGCTCCTTCTTCTCCTTCACCTTCCACCACCGGCAAAAGACTCCGTGGTGCATCACCATAAGGCACGCATTTGCAGAAGCCGAACAGATGCCGGCGCCGTGCTTGCACAGACCGAAGAACCACCATCCAAATACACCTCCTTTCTTTATAAATCACCCAGCCTCAGGTATTTCTTCACAGCATCACAAACGTGGCCTAATATGTAAGACTCTGAAAGGGCGAGTGTGCAGCACAAAGAATCGGGAGGACACTGGTGAAGAGAAGCAGCAAGAGCCCCAGCAGGTAACTCTGGATGTTCAGAAAAGGCTCCAGGGCTGAGATTAGCCCACTTCCAACCCATCCTTAACCAGCTCAGACTACCTGGGGCAGGACTCCACTTCAGGGCCCTAGAAGCCTGTGGTCTGGAGCCTGAAAGTCAGCGAGAGGCAGGAAGGATGGTGCCCACACAGTCTTTGCTTGTTTCTAAGACCTGCCCCCTTTCTTGGTCTCCGGGAACAAAATTTCTTCTTGGGGACACAATTTGTTCTCAGATATAAAGTCTAAATCCTACTTCCAGTTCATGGGACCCAGAAATTATTCCAAGATGTATTATTTCCAGTCTGGGAAAATCTCCCTGCCTTTATGTGGCCAAACCCACAGAACATATCATTGTTCTGTATCTTCTAGGAGGTCCAGAGCAGGCCAGGGCAGTTAATTTTGTTAAATGCATGCCATAACCAGGTGTAGTGGCTCATGCCTGTAATTCCAACGCTTTGGAAGGCCAAGGCAGGAGGATCGCTTGAGCCCAGGGGTCAACGCTGCAGTGACCCATGATTGCACCACTGCACTCCAGCCTGGGTGACAGAGTGAGACCCCATCTCTATGAAAATAAATAAAACAGTAAAATAAAACGCATGCCTCTGTGGCAGAGAATCTGATAAGCCCGGAGCTACTGTCTATGAGAGCCCAAGAAGCCCATGCAAAGGATGTCTGTATCTCATTTTCAGAGGACAGGCATGTCCCTTCTCCACCTCCCTCAGTCAGGCACCTAGGCAGGTGGTTAATCCTTCTCTTCCTTACTTATCCCAACTGGGGTCAGGGAAAATGGCACCTTTCAGTACCTCCTCCATCTCGGGAGGCAAGCAGCGTGGAATGTTCCAGAACAAGCTGGTGCACTCGCTGCCCCTGGAGGAAGCCAGTCTTACCCTTCTCCCCTACCTGAGGCCTGCAGCATGGATGCTAAACTGGGCCTTCCAAAACTGTGAGCATCCGCGTGGCAGAATCCTCACCATCAATGTAGCAGCTAAATATTGTAAGGCTCCTAACTCCTCCATCTGTGTTTTGCCTCCCAAGAGGGAAAATAGTCTTCGCAGACATTCCCTTATCTGGCAGGCAGATTCTAAACCTTACTGGCAACTGCAGGCTTGTTTTCCCAACCAAACAGCTATGGAACCAAAAATTGCTCCTGCCGGCGATATGCTATGGAAGGAACTAGCCAACCAGCTCAGTCTGGAAGCCCAGGACCCGGAAGCCTGTGGGTTGTCACCATGTCTAGGGGAGACCCAGTGCTCTGAGAAGTCACCGTTGCCAGGGAAGGCCTGCTTATCTGCTTACAGAAGCGACCGCTGCTGGTATTC